>LKNJ01001034.1:104737-205840 GCA_002120245.1 Maccullochella peelii
CACACACACACACACACACACACACACACGACAACTATGCACCATGTTACCTCTGTCTTGATTTTGTGTGTTTTGTTCAGGAGTTGGAGGAGGTGCTGCAGAAGGAGCTGACAGGTAGTTTTGAGAAGGCCACCATAGCCATGTTGGAGCCTCCTCGTATTTACTTTGCCAAGGAGCTGAGGAAGGCCATGAAGGGGGCGGGCACAGACGAAGCCGTGCTGGTAGAGATCCTGTGTACAGCCACCAATGAGGTCTGTCAATGTGTGATACTATCGTTGTGCAACATGTTTCTTTAACTTCAGGTTGACTATAATAAACTTATTAGGATTATCAGTTAAATGCTTTATTTCTGAGTTTGTCCTCACTGCCACTGCCCTTATGATATTGGCTCCATTTTGGGTACCACTTTCTAATAAGGCATACTAACTAATGGATGGTTAAAAACTAATTTATTAATGTTAACAAGTTGTTGATAAATAGATTTTACTCCTGATGGTCTGCAGGAATTTTCCAGAAGGTAAGTGGTCAATGCAACGACAAGGCAAGTTACGTTCAGCTGATTTTTCATAATGTAGTAACCCAACAGCTTTCCTTAGAAATGACTTTACTGATCTGTAAAGCATTAAAACCTGCTTTGCTTACCCTTAATAAAGCTATTAGCTTATAAAGTATGCCTTAATAGAAGGTGGTACCCCAAGTTGTATTTGACTTTACATTTCAAATTATAAGCATGCAGAAGCAGAATCTTGACAGATAGTGATGATGACTCTTTGATACCAGCTGTATTCGAGTTCCTGATGTAGCCCTGTTTGTCTATTGCTGAACTTTTTTTTTTTTTGGCCACTTGGGGGCAGTGAAACAAATAAATGCTGTACTGACATATTATCACCTTATAAAGTTGATATGGCTAACGTGTTAGCACATTGTTGCTTAAATATACATTTGGCAGATACGAAGCAACATTAGCATTTGGAGTTGTGTTCTGGCCACTAACGAATGTAACTCCAATATTCACTTCAACTCCTGAGGTGAAGGAGCATTTAGCTCCTTAGCTGCTAAATGCTCCACTATGTTATGCTAAACGCTGACTTTGTCTGCTGTTTGGTGCTAGACAGGTAGTGTACAGTGGGTCTGTCAGTGTTTTGGCTGGAAATAATGCTGATGAGAGCTGTGGGAGTGAGTCAAAATGGTAAAGTTGCGGACTGTGAAGGACGTTATAACTTTCCATAAAGCTGAACTGTAGAGTTGGGGGCTAATTTTCTGTGGGTCTGTCACTACGAGCGACCCCTTTTCATATTCCACATTGTCATTTGATCCATATCTAATATTGAAAAATGTTGAGCAGCTTTAATATTAGTAGCTGACTGAATCTCATCTTTCTTTAACTTCTAACAGGACATCTTGAGCTACAAGGAGGCTTATGTCCAGGGTGAGTTTTCTTCCATGTTGAGTCACGCATAAACAGCTACCAATTTCATGTTCCCCTCATACTGAAGTGTGGTCATTTAACCAGCACATGGAACAGATAAATACTAAGTTTTATCATGATGTCATGGGTGTTGCACTTTTAGAAGTGAATCATGGCATAGTGAGCCATGTTTTCCTCACTCGCTGGCCACAAATCCAGTATGATTTTACTAAATCTGTACTGTAGGGACTGGGACACAGATATTGTACACCTGTTGATTATGTAAAGAACTTAAGACTCTACATAAGTGGTGACTATTTTTGACTGTTACCTTACAGCGCATGAGCGTGACTTGGAGGCAGACATTGAGGATGATACCAGTGGAGATGTGAGGAACCTGCTGATGTCACTGCTGCAGGTGAAGGCTTTATTTAACCATGAATAGCATTGGTAGTTGCAGTACACAAAGCAGCAAGTTATCACATTTTCAAGCAGAATAGTACTTTTCTTCCTTTGATAATGGCTCACAGAATTGTTCTCCATGCTGCGATTCGCCCACTGAGACATTCATCACACATCACATCATTGTCTGGCATGCTTAGGCCTCTATGCCGTCTCCGTCTTTTTCAACGCTCCCACCCTTTTGTGCTTCCCCTCTCTGTTCCTTCCCCCAGAGAGAAAAGACAAACAGTGTGACTCATGTTCCACAGCGATGTCTATCCAAAGAGCTGCAAATGGCCCTCAGACATTTCCTATTGATGTGTAGCAGATGATTGTTATCCCATTAAATGCCTGAGATTATTTTGGTAATCCATCTTTTTGACCTTTCCTCCACTCGCTGAATCATTTCCCTCACTCTCTCTACATGCGTCACCTCCCTTATCCATCCTCTTAAACCTCTCTTTTACTTCTCTCCCCTCCATATCTCCCCCTGTATCCCTCTCTTTTCCTATATCCCTCCTTTTCTACAGGCGAGCAGAGACGAGGGCTATGAAGTGGATGAGGATTTAGCAGAACAGGATGCCGCATCTTTGTTTGAGGTACGTTCTCAGATGAAATCTGTGCTGCATAATTCCTTCAAATTAGAGGCCTTATTCATACTTTGCTCTTGAAATAACACCAGTGTTTGCACGGTAATGTGATCCTAGATTTAGATGTTTAAGCATGTGAGCTCGGGATGACTGGCAAATCCCACAAGTACAGGTTTTATTAAATCAAAGCTTGTTTTTGTGGTAATGCTGTACTGTGGCTTTTATTACACTACAGGATTGTGGGATCTCTGTGGAAATTCGCAACAAAGGTGTGAAGCTCTATATTTAAAGTTTCACAGTAATACTGTGCAAATATAAATGTGTGCAGAGACAGAAATTTGGCAAAGTGCTTTCGCCATAGTATGACTTTTTAGTCATTATCATTAAACTCCACACAGAAGAATGACACTGAGTCAGTTCTTTTTAGCCACGCTTGCATTGTGGTTCTATGGATGACAGGGTTTGTCGGTTGGTCCACCACTTTGATCCAGACTGAAATATCTCAACAACTATTGGAGGGATTGCCATGAAATTTGATACAGACATCCATGGTCCCCAGAGGATATATCCTTCTGACTTTTCATCTAGCACCACCATAAGTTTGACATTTTCAGGGTTTTTTTTTTTTTTTGTTAAATGTCTTGGCAGCTATTGGATGGGTCGCTGTGAAATTTGGTTCAGACGTTCATGTTCCCCTCAGGATGAACTGCAATCACTTTGGTGATCCCTTGAACTTTTCATCTAGCGCCATCATCAGGTCAAAATTCTGATTTGTCCAATACTTTGGTTTATGACTAAATATCTACAAAACTAATGACATTCCCATCAGCCTCAGGTGACCATAGTAAACATTATACCTGCTAAACAGCAGCATGTTAGCATTTTCATTGTTAGCATTTAGCTCAAAGCACTATGTAGCCTCACAGGACCACTAGCATGGCTGTAGGCTCTAGTCTTCTTATTAGTATCTTTTTGAAGTTAATTATGGTTTATTACAAATCTTATTTTCATTGTACTATCCGTACTTTTTATTTGTCATAACATTGTACACACCATGTTACCAGATCTCAGCCATTAACTTGAGTGCAGTATTATTATTATTATTATTATTATTATTATTAACAGGAATTAAGTATGAAAATAAAACCTGGTTTGTAATAAAACAGGAACTATCCTTTAATGAATATGTCCCTCATCAAATGCGTCAACACAGGATAGGAGATAAATGAGATGCATCTAATACTAAGACAAATACTCACAAATATTGGCATATTATTTCCTCTGTTTGTGCCTGTCAGGCAGGAGAAGGCAGATTTGGCACAGATGAGTCGACCTTCACCTTCATCCTGACACACAGGAACTACCTGCAGCTTCAGGCCACCTTTAAGGCCTATGAGTCGGTAAGGACTGCACTCATTCCTGCAAATAAAAATCTGTGTTTGCAAGATGATTCCCTACTGTTTTCTCATCATTGTTGATATTTTAAGTTCTCACGTTGTCTTGCAGCTTTCAGGAACAGACATTTTGGACACCATTGACGCTGAGGCAACAGGAACTCTCAAGGACTGCTACATTACTCTCGGTAGGTCACACTGTAACAGGATCGATCACAAGCCATGAAATATCAAATCAAATATCAGTTCTTGTAATAATACCTGCAGCTTTTTGTGTGTGTGTGTATTTTATAGTCCGGTGTGCTAAGAACCCACAGCTGTATTTTGCCCGACGCCTCAACGCCGCCATGAAGGGAGTGGGCACTGATGAAGACACACTCATTCGCATCATTGTAGGCCGCTCTGAGGCAAGTCTGTATGTGTAGTCATCGCCAAATGTGTAATCATACTGAGTGACCGCGTAGTAGTCATGATGTTGATGGATTCCAGATGACAAAACCAGCTTTTGGTTTTCAAATGTGCTATAAAAGAAATTTAGGACCATGTAAACATCAAATTCAAAGACAAAGGGATGTTGTTGTGGTGACAGCAGTGTTATGTTGTTAACCCACAGATCGACCTGGAGACGGTGAAGGACATGTACCTGGAGAAATACGATGTTACCCTGAAAGATGCTCTGGACTCAGAGTGTGGTGGAGACTTCAAACGCCTCCTCATTGAGATCCTGCACTAAAACGTGTCACCTTCTTCCTACAGGCCTCATTAACCAACATGACACAGTCTCTCCTGTTTCCACACTCATCCTTACTCCTCCTCTTCTTCATCCTCCTTTTGCCAGTTTCACTCATTCACTTTGTTGATGTCTTTCTATCCATCATCCTTCTCACATCTGGGAGACAGTCAGTTCTCTTTGCAGCATGGACCAAAAACCAACTCATTATTATATTATACAGTGTTTTACATATGGTAAACTTACAGTCATAGTCTTTAATACACAGTATTGCCAAGAACATTACACTCAGTAGGAGTTCTCTTATTGTTTTATTCCAATATACCATAGAGGAGCATCGAATATTTGATATCCCTTCGACAATATTGTTGCAACATTGTGGAACTTGTGCAGCTCAGCATCATGCTAATGTATTTACCCAAATAGATAGCGTTAGTCCAGTTCTTTATCCACAAGCAGCAGCTTTACAGTATTTTTGTATTTATTTTTTTTTCAGCTGTAGTTCACCATTTCAACCTTATCCCAAAGCTGTAAACATTAAGAGGCTGCTGCTCAACAAACTATCTACTGTAGCCTCTTCAATTTTTCATTTTATTAATTTCTGTTAACTTCACTATTTGCCTCAAAAATGCCTTTCATAAGATGATGGCAAAGTAGTTTCCTTTATGCTGCAAACACTCAACACTTAAGTGCCGAGTTATCACGTTTGATTAATTATACATGACTTTATTATTACCCTGATATAAAAAGCCTAAACTCTCAAAGTACACACCATTGGGTTTTTGTAGTGACATCCCTAAATGCTATGTGGGATTTTTAACTCAAACAGTTTGTAGGCTTTTTTTAAAGTCCCAGCTCACATTTAAACACCGTTTTCACTGTCATTAAATTTACTACAGTTATAGACCTACATGATAATTGTGCATTTAAGATAACTGGATGAAAAACATACATTTTGCTCTTTAACTTCTGAAGTACAATCACTGTCTGCATCCATGTATGGAATTGTATCTTAACTCATTTTATTTAATACCAAGATATACAGCGATTATAAATTATATGTGGTTGTATTGTCATATGGCAAATTGATACACTAAATTATAAGAAAGAAGTAATTGTTAACCTGTTGTAATGGCATAAAATTTGTGGCATATGTATGCAGTGATAATAAACTGTAACTCTATCAAAACAATTCATGTTTTATTCTGTTTATCTCCTGTAGAGGGCAGCATTGCACCACTAGGAATATTGTTTATGTTGCTTTTCAGGAATGACATGACAGTTGATGAAATCAATTATGTAATATGTATAATGTATATGCTGTGCTTTAACATACTGTATAATGAACATTATTATATTGTTTATAACACCCTTTTGCTCTGATGTTCAATATGAAGATTTACTGGGTTGCTTATCATTTCATAACGTTTGTGTTGGTGGCCTATGATCCAAAGCCATATAAAAGTTTTTTTTACAACATCTACCACAAAACATATTGACTTGCTTCAGAGCACAGAAACTGTGGGACGCCTTTGGGCGAGTTTAAAGTGGATGGAGGAGAAGAAAAGTTAAAAACAAGTGAGAACTGCTTCCAGATGCACTGACACAGGAGCAGTGGATTCCTCACTTTCTTTCCCACTTTTAGTTTCTTTCCCACAGCATTCTTCTTCTCTTTCTCCCACTCCTCCTGCATCTTTTTCTTTTTCTATTACCTTGATGGTTGTTTCAGTATTAAGGGCAAAGTTTGGAGTACACCTGCGTTTTTCTGCACATTCTTGCTACCTGTATATTCAGTCTGTGCACCATATGTAGCCCAGTAGCCCCACCATGCACCACACATTCATGTTAATATAAGACAAATGTGGGGAGTGTAGATTCCATGCAGTGTATGGTAAGTATGTTTGAGATTCCCTTTTGTCTCAATATATTGTAGTTTTTGGATATATATATATCCAAAAACTGAACCTTATGTTTCACTTTTTTAAAAAGCAGGACCGTCCACATGGTTACTGATATTTGGACCCTCCCTGTGACCATTTATTTAACCATTAATACCTGAATGCAAAGGATAAAGAATTTAAGATGCTGTACTATAACCTCAACATTTAACCTTAATATGTTATCTTTGAATTTTTTTGTATTATTATTTTACAATTAATCTGAAAGGGAAACTTGAAATAAAATATGAATCTCGGGTGAGAAATGCGTTAAAAGACACCTTCCTGCTCTCCCATCAAAGTCAAACTACCCTATTCCCCCTTTTCTTACCCTCCTTATGTACAATAATTTTCATACAGTCCCTAAATTAACATGATGCAAGACTTCACTGATTAGTGAATTAAATTGTTTTTCTTATTTAAAAATATATCACATCAAACTTTATTTAGTTTTCTAGCATTAAATTTAATTTGAAAATTGACCTAAACCAAATTTTAAAAGCCAACATACATGCATACAAACAAACGCGTGCACTGCCTAAAGACACTCCCATACGCTTGTCTTTCCCTCCATCTGCACTCTATTATCCAGAGTGCTAATGTATTAGGGCAACTAGTCCTGCAAGACGGAGCTCCGCTCTCTATGCTGCGGGGCTCTGACCTTTTTCCTTAAACGTTTATCATCCTCAGACCACCATAACTCACCCAGCTGGTCATCCATCGGCCTGGATGTGGTTTCAATTTGTCTCAAGATATGCTTTGCTTTATCAGTCAACTCAGGTCTGGTTATTGTCTTTGCTCTTCTGTCTAGTTTCCGACAACAGTTGTTGCAAGATTTAGGCTTAGTTCATAAACTGGGCGGCACATGCTTTATTCATGGCAACAGTCAGGTCAAGCAACCTTGAACTAGAGAGAATTAGAGAACTGAAGTGGGAAATGGTTGTGACAGCACTCTTTTGATCCCAGAGACTCCATACCAGCACCTTCAAGACACAAACCTGCATATTAATGGCACTAATCGCCTAAAAGTCATGATTTATTAACAGTCTATAGCACACACTAACCTGGAGGTCATGACTTCAAAGGCTGAAATAATAACATCAACTGGTCTACTGGTTTTCATAGAACATATGCCCAGGATCGTAATAGGCTTTTTGATCTTGCGCCAAAGCAGAGCAGCACTCTGGGAATGAGAAGGGTTGTCAGTGGACGTGCTTAGGAAGGCCATTAGGAGGTTAACTACCCGGCTAATATAATTTCAACTGTTTAAATTCATGATAAAGGACCTCTGTTCTTTGATGTATAATAGGAAACACCTGGCAGCTTCTGCCAAGAGCAAACATGTTCAATTCCGTCTCCACGTCTCTGACTGCGGCACATAGGAAAAAACTCACGATAGGATTAGTTTGTGCAAGATTATCAGTCTCTAAATGCTCTATATGGGAGATTTGGGATGAAACATGCTCTGCACAAAGAAGTGCATGTACAAAAACATGGGGACAATCTGTGATATGTTACGTGATATAGTTTGTTGCGATTGTGATCCTGATGTACCTTAAGATACATAAGATAATAATAAAAATCACAAGGTTTATGAAATATTCTTGTAATTGTGGACTAGCTAGTACTAATACTACTAAAGCACTATCTAGCAGCGGTGTCCTAATAACTACTTTAAATGCTAATGCTAAAACATGCTAATGATAAATGCAAAAATGTAATAGCAGTAACAGTAACACAATTGTAGATAAGAGTCATAAAGTTAGTCAACTAACTCAGGAATGTCAGTTACACAGCAATATCTCTCTAAAAGTTTGCTAACATTAGCTAACAGCCACCATACAGTAAGCTACTAGTAATACCAGACCAAGTTAGGCTGTAGAGGTGAAACCCCTGAGGCTTTTAAAATGAGCCAGGGTGTATTTTATAGCTTAAGAACTGTTTGTGTTTTTATTTAAGAGAAAAAAATATTTCATCTTTCAAAAGTTAGTCTTGCTTTAAATGACACTCCATGTCACACTGAGCAGAGTCCTTACACAGAAAGGTGCTGCATACATAAAGTTTTAGTTACTTACTTACAGAGGCAGCAGCAAATAATCAGACAAAACAATTGTATTTGTATTGTATTTAATATAAAACATCAAATATACACTTTATTACAATTTAGTTTGAGTAAACAGTAACTATATCTTAAGGTGTTAACAATTTAAAATAGCATGTTGTCTCTCCAGGACAGTTGAATGTCAACAGGGCTTTAGTGAAACACACTCTTTAAGTCCATAATATGCAGAAAGCCATTAAACAAGGCATGCAGTAGATATTCACATTAGAAAATGGCGGCTAACATGAAACACATGCTCTTAAAAAACACCAGAAACCAGAACCAGCGAACCGGTGGTGACAGCAGAAAATGCTGTAGTCACAGTAGGAATGATCTGAAGGTCCTTTGGCGTCAACAGAGTAACTAAATAAAGGACATAAATAAAAGACAGACAAAGTACAGCACATGGAATTTCTGAAGATAAAAAGCAGGAAACTCAATCGTGAGGAAAATCAAAACTGTGTCCTACTGTATTATCAGGTGAACACAGTTGTATATAGCTATCATTTGAACTTCTGTAGAAATCATTACACAATATGAATACTTACATTAATAAAAATACTATGATGGATGCATCATGCTACATTTTTTAAATAAAAGTCCATATTTGAGCTTTTTTTTAAAACAAAAATTAGCTGTAGGCTAGTCACTACAAAATCAAGTAGCTTAAAAGAATAGTTCAAAGTTTGGGAAATATGCTTATTCCCTTTCTTGCCGAGAGTTACATGAGAAGATCGATACCACTCTCATATCTGTCCGTTAAATATGAAGTTAAAGCCAGGAGACTGTTAGTTTAGCTTAGCACAAAGGCTGGGGGCAAGCACCTAGCATGGCATAAAACCACAACTTGTTGCTTTTACACTTTGCTTTTTGTACATATTAAACAACCACTATATAACAGAGCCATGGACAGAGCCAGGCTAGCTGTTTTCCTCTGTTTCAAGTCTTTATGCTAAGCTAAGCTGACAGGCTGCTTGTGGTAGATATGAGAGTGGTATCAACCTTCTTGTCTACTCCCGGCAAGAAAATAAATAATGTCTTTCCTAAAATGTCTAACTATTTCTTTAAAATCAAACCAGTGAAACTAGTCCATCATATAAATGGCTTAACTTCTGGTCTACTGAACTGGAAAACATATAAAGAAACAACATGGTGAAGTTTTGTCTTTCTTAAGTTATGCTGCCACCCAAAGGATTGACACTCCACTTCCTGTTTGGTGGCTTATCTGGTTGACCCTTCCGCGTACACAGTCCAGTGTGAAGAACACCGCTGTGCCGTTATGAACCTGGAAAGATGCCCGCAGGCTCACACTGGCCCAATGGCTGCCCTCAGGCATGTGGCCACCCACCTGCTGAGCCAGAGGGACGGGTCGGGCCGCCTCTGCCTCACGGCCTCCTCCTGACCCCTCTGGATCACTTCGCCTTAGAAGAGTCACCTTGACCAGGTTGCAGGAGTGAATGAGTTTGAGATCCAGAGCCACACTGGCTGTGCCACTCTCCCTGAAGACAAAATCACGTGTCTGATCTGTGGATCCCTTCCCTAGCAGCTTCATCTGAGACACCTGAGCGCTGGTCTGGCGGAAGAACAGCGGCTTGTTTCGAACTGCTCCTGAGGGAAGGCCGGTGTGAGCCACAGAGGCAGACAGAGAGGAAGAGATAACAGCGGGGACCCAAACCAAGCTGAGGGTACTGATGCCTGTCTCGTCGCCAAAGAAACGTACGTTGCACTGAGCAGGAGAAAGGATCTCAAAGCCCAGTGTGTCCCCAGGGCCAACTTTAGCTGCTCCAGACAGAGATATGGATGTATCTCGATAGTGGACGCCTGGTTTGAAGGTACGGCACAGCTCCGAGCCAGTTCCATTGTGGTTGAGGTACACCAACAGTTGAAAGCCCTCACTCACACACGCCTGGCCCATGGAGTACAACGCCTGCTGAAATACAAAACGCACAGTGCCACTTTCTGCAAAACGGATCCCACGGCTGTCATGAGTCAGCCCCACTACGTAAGGGTCAGAGGTGGAGGTGGTGCGGAAGACCGGACGATAGTTTGTATGGTAGTGTGTGGACACTGTGGCCTGTGCTGTCATGGCAACAGCCCCGGTGTCATGAGAGAGCCAGAGGAGACTGAGCGGAGATGCTGAAGGGTCGTACAGCTGCAGACCTTCACTGCTTTGGTTACAGTGATGGCTGGCGCTCCGGAGGAAGAGGGAGATCAGGTGTCCTGGGGCGACCTCTGCTACACCGCTGATGCTGATGCTCTGGAGTGACCTTCCCTCCTGCTGCTCGACCCTAACGCCACTAAGGTCGCGACCTTCAGAGCCGTCTGTGTTGTTCATACGCAGACACACCTGGATGAAGCTACGACAGCCGTGGCTCACTGAGAGATTCTCATCCAGCCAGACCAGACCATGCTGCCTGAGCACCAGGCGCCCGTCCTCAACGGACACCAGACCTGCGTCTCCTCTTCCCTGGATGTGAAGCTGCACGCTAGGGAAGGCATGAGCCAGGATGTGGCCTTTTGCACCAGGTAGACTTACATCTCCTGCCCAGGACAGAGAGAGGGCGCTGTCACCAGCAACAGGTCCAGAGCAGACGGTATCTGTGTTGAAGGTACAAGGTGAAGTTACGGGCTCTCCATCACACTCATTACAGGCCTGACACTCATCCATGTCTGAGTTGTAGAAGTAGCCGTGGCCGCACATTCCTGAGTTGGCGTCTCGCTCTGTCATGCCCTGGCACCTGAATCCACCTGATGATAGGGGAAAAAAGAGCGTGTTAGTTCAAAACTTATTTCAATGTCTGAAAGCACTGTTTCTAACTATAAATAATCAGCCAGTAGGGAAAATGCGGGAACGTTGGCAATTTGTTCCAATTATAGAGAAATTAGAGTTGTAATCAAATGCAGGCAATATTGACAAAACTTCTCATTCATTCATTCAATCATGTTACCTGGAGTATTGAGACACTTCTGTTGATCTCCACACAGATCACCAATTTCAAGGCATTCATCTCTGTCCTGCAATGATGAATAAATGTATACTCAGAATAATTTTAAAGCAGCTTTAATTGATACTTGACTACTTGTCAAATAGGACTACTTGTATGTGAATAGGATTGCTCATAGCGGTGAACGCACAGTAAGTCACCCTACTCTGTAGTTCCTGTCAGCTCTGCAGAGCTTTATAGCGTCTTTCAGCTCATTGTTTTGGTTTTCTGGCCTGCAACTTTACTGTTTTGGTTCACTCTCACGGCTATCATAGCATAGTTTTCAGCAGCAGCAGGCAGCTGTTTTCAGCAAAAAACTCTGATCAACCTACTGCACAGTACCTGCCCAGCACCAAACTGCAGACAGACAAAGTTAGCGACTAGCTGTTGAACATAGTGGAGCATTTAGCAGCTAAAGAGCCAGGTATTTCCCTCAGGAGTTGGTGGAGACCAAAATAGAGCTAAAAGAGAGTGCTGGACTACATTTGCCAGGTGGCCAGAAACACAACTCCAAATAAATGTTAACATTGTTTCGTGTGTGCTAGATGTATACATCAAATAGGCAACTGTTTTCTAACAAGTTTGACATTTCAACTTTAATGGTGATAATATGTCAGTGTTGTGTTTACAGCTTGTTTCCGCTGCCCCCAATTGGCCCAAAAATCAGTTATTGCAGGTTTAACCATGTGAGCAACAGGTCACCAAAGTTTATTGCCATCTATAGGGGGTTAAAATTTAAACCTGATAGCTTTCTTGTCCTGTTTCCTGCTTCTTTAGTCTTTAGTCTGCTTTAGATAGTATTCAATGGCAAAACATCTGTACTCAACATCTACTATAACTCTGGGACCCACCAACACAAGGTTTGTTTTTTTCTCCCATGCTTAAAGTTAAAGTTTTGTCATATTGTATGAGTCCTGTTTATCCACAGGTTCAACTGTTGTACTGTAAAGAGATAGTCGTGCTAACCTGGCAGATTCTGTCTGCGTGGACTGAACACTGGGCGACCAGGAAGAAGCCGGCAGGACAGATGGTACATTTCTCACAGTGAGGACGGCTGCTGCTGAAGTCGCAGTACTCTTCAGGGCTGCAGCTCCCACAGGCCAACACAGAGCGACCCACCTGATGGCAGTCAGGTCCGTACATCATATAAAGAAGGCAATGTAGAGTAGCTAACCAGATGTTGTATATTGCAGACATCTTATTTACATGTCCAATCCATTTAATATATGCTAGTTACAGTAGGATGAGACAAAGTTTATGTTAAATTAGATTCATTTTTGTTAAAATTTGATAAAGACTATTAGGTCAGAAATCATTATGTGAGATTTATGCAGGTATATAAGAACTTTGGAGATTAATTTCTCAAGATTCTTCTATAGTGCAGTGCATGCTTTTGCAGTAGATCTGTGCAGTGGTGAAAGATGTACAGATATTCTACTTAAGTAAAAGTAGCAGTACCACAGTGTAGAAATTTTGTTACAAGGAAAAGTCCTGCATTTAAAATTTTACTTAATTTTACTTAAGTAAAATATAGCATCAACTTTTACTTAAGGTACCAAAAGTTAAGGTACTCAGATTATATTATTGGATTATACTATTGATACATTAATGTGTACATCATGTTAATGTTGCAGCTGGTAAAGGTGCTAATTCTAATTACTTTAGATACTGCTAGGTAGCTTGTAAAGTCTTATATTATCTTGAACTACAATAATACATTTATTTCATAATTATATTGTGTATGATTAATCTGAATCAGCAAAGTAACTAGTAAGTAAAGTTATCAAATAAATGTAGTGCAGTAAAAAGTACAGTATTTGCACGGAATTAAAGCACAGTAGAATAAAATATAAGTAGCATAAGATGGAAAGTACCTCAAAATTGTACTGTACTGTACTACTACTACTACTACTGTACTGTAGATGTACTTGGTTACTTTCCACCACAGGGTCTGTGTATATAGGGTTTATTCCAAACTTCAACAACTTAAAAAAAACAAAAACCTTAAGACATATATTCTTGTAAAATGATGGCTGGCATGAAAGTAAAGCCATTTTTGTACATTCCTTTAGTTAGAACAACTTTTATCACAGTGCCTTTATTTATGGAAACATCTGGTATCATATTTTTATACACTATATTTTGAACACACTTGTACACCCACTTGCAGCTCACCTCCATCACGCTGGCCTCCATGTCGACCTTGTGCAGCGAGAGAGCCTGCTGTCCTTGGTGGGCTCTAGCCTGCCCACTCAAGGTTTCTATGTGGCTGTCTAGCTCCCCCTGGAGGTTCGGGAAAGATGTTTGTTTGATGCTTTCCATCAGTACGTTGTGCTGGGCTCTGACCTGAAAGTATAAATGAAATGTAACAAAGCACAAACATTTGTTTTTACATATGATATTAATACACACATTAAACTACAAAATGTATGGTTATTCTATGCAGACCCTATTTGTCTATGCTATGCATCATAATTCCAACTTGATTGTGCAGAACATTTTCTTCCTCTGATCCCCATATGGAATAGATCCTCCACAGCAGGGAGGTCAGCGGTCAGCATCATCTAACTAAATAAAACTTCTGTAGGTCAGGTGTTTTCCATCCACCTTATCTAAATAAATGTTTAAAGTTTCTCTAATCACTGGCCAACAACAAAACCATCAACTATTAACACTTCCCTCATCCTCAATCACCATCATCAATCACAGCAGCCTTACTTGCTCCATCTGTTCATACATCCTCCTCTGTTGCTCCAGTATTTCTCTCTGCTGGTTGACCAGCGTCCCCTGCTGCTCACTGAGGAGCCTCTGTAGCTCCCTGACCTCGTCCTGCTGGCCCCTGAGGGCCTCAACCAGCTTCTCCTGGCTCTTAGACAGCTGCAGCTGCAGCACAAGAGCGTCCTCAGAGGGAACCTCGTTGGTCCCTGTGGCAAAGAAAGAAAACTATTACATGGCAGCTGAAGTGATTATTATTTGCTCACTCAGAAGGCTGCAGTTTAGATTAGATTAGTTAGTTAGTTTATCTTTCTTTCCATTTTGTGATTAATCACTCACAGGCTGATACTGACCTGGTTTCATGTCACATGCCAACTGTATCCATGCACCACGTTCCGACCCAAAGTCTTGAAGCTCGTCCAAAAATTGCGCCGCTCTGTCTGTCACATGAACCGGTGAAGAGTTTCCTCTCCCGTCGTCTCCTCCGTGCGTACTGCAACCGTCTCCGACGCAAGGTTTGGGTTTCTGGCGCATCCGGAGGGGAAGTTTACATCCAATCCCTTTGCACTCCCGCGTTGCACTGTCATCACTTGTCGGACGATGAGAGACAGTGGTCGGACAGGTCCCACCGGCGCAGCCAGGATGGAACACCTCCGCCGTGATGGTTCTCGGGTTCGTCCTCCTGGTGCCTTCCGCACCCGCTTGTTGCGCAAAGCTTACCGGCTGAGGTTGGATGATGGTGTATGGTGCCAACGGCGCGCTCTGGGCTTGGCGATGCCTGAAATGAGCATCCTGTTGGTAACTCGGGTGGACATGTCCTTGTCTGGATTGTGCAGAGTGGTGAAACTGCGCTCGGGTCGCTACTGCCTCCGTGCGCCCCTGGCAGTGCGCTCCGACGCACGGTCTGCTCCAGTCTTGGCTGGAGAAGCAGCGCGCCCCCCGGCAGATCTCAGATACGCTCTCTGCTCCACTGAGTATAGATGTTACACAGAGTAAAAATATGGTAGAGATGCGTGCCATGTTGCAATGCTGAAAGGTAAAAACAGGGGGAATGGTGGCCCCTTTTGCGCATCAATCCTTCAGCCCAGATCTGGTTGGATCATCTCTTTAAGAGAAAAAAACCCTCTC
Organism: Maccullochella peelii; assembly: GCA_002120245.1. NCBI lineage: Eukaryota > Metazoa > Chordata > Actinopteri > Centrarchiformes > Percichthyidae > Maccullochella > Maccullochella peelii. The sequence continues at coordinate 120,166 of LKNJ01001034.1, forward strand.
AAATGAATAACTGTGCATACATGTAACTGCCAACTGATCTTGAACAAGTGATTACACAGACATTCAGCTTGTCTCCATTGCGCGCACCGCGGTTTCTGCCCCCTTTGCCCCTTCTGGAGATAGCTACGTCTAGCCCACATGTGGCGCTCACTGCTTCTAATTGGCAACAGGCTTTGCTCCTAGTCTTAAATTAACCCGTAGCTTTCCCGGACATACCACTCTGCCGAGTCACTCCATTCCCATTGAAGCTGTGCATGTGGGAGATATTTGGGCAATTCTAATGTTATTTTTATTCTCACACTCTGGAGGGTCATTCCTAAGCTGTTTTGAATGCACAGTTAGCAGAACTTCATGCCAAACTCAAATGGTCCAGTGGAATTTCAGAGATTTAGTTTATAGGGGTTTCCACATGTATTCAAAGGGCAAATAGCTCTTTCTTTCTAACTGTTTTCCTTTTCCTTTGCCATTCATTCTGATGACAGGATCAGCCCTGTGGGTTTATAACAAGCTCTGTCAGAATTAAAATCTCTGCTTTATATGTCATTAAAGCTTTGATCTCTTCTTTAGTACACTGGATTAGGGTGCAGTTGGAGGACTTTTAAAACACAACTCTGTGATATTGTAAAGTTGGAGCCAAAACTGCCTTTCCTGTAAAAACGTAAACTTTGTTACCACTCTCATTTCCCTTCCCTGACCCCACATGGCTTTGATTAAAGCTTTAACCCACATTAGAAGCACTTAAATGTTTCCCTCTCTTGTCATTTTCATGGCAAAATGGAACTCACACACACACACACACACAATATATACAAGTCAGTATGTAAATCCCCCACCTCTCAGAAGTAGTTTGTTATGAGTCATACAGAAATGCTCATAAACAGTTACATAATACAGTAAATATACTGAGTTGGAAATTTTGGACTTTCTAAAAAGACTGTTGAATGGCTGAAACTGCAATGTGCACACACATGCACAAACGCAGCAGGTGATAGCAGGGTCGCACTTAGACACAGTTACTAATTTACCCACTGAGGCTAAAGTGAGACCACACACAATTCTGAGTGTAGCTATACTGACATCAGCTCTGTGCTTAAAAGAGACTGGACAAACTGAGAGACAGTCCACGACCACTGTAAGACAGTCAGAACTTCATGCATGAAGCTGTTAATGTCTATTTGCACAACTGTTTTCGCACTATGGGACTTCACACATTTCTTTCAGTCTGCACTATTCATAGTGGTGCTATTATCACCAGTAGCTTGCTCTATCCGCTGCCACAACCACTGTGTTATGACACTGTACCCTTTAAGGACCGCTCACCCCATCCTCATGTGAGTGGAATAGTATTTTAGTTTTATCTGAACACAGAGGTGTTTCTGTTATTTAGCCTACCCCCACTGATATAAATGGGGTGGACAAAATAATAGAAACATCTGTCAGTATAACACAATATCCTCCAAAATGATCATACAGTTGAATCAACACCTCGCAAAAATACAAAAGTCTTAAGCCTCAGTTCTAAAGAACTGAGAGTTGGAGCAGACCTCAAGAGCCAATCAGGAAGTTTGCTGATGTCACCAAACTCCTAATACTTATAAGAATCACAAAGGTGTGAACCTGTGTGGCTCTATGATTGTGTAGGAGAAATGTCAATAGCTGCAGTACAGCACATATGCAACATAACCTCACTCTGCTTCACAAAAGAAGCAGTTCCTGATTTCACAGGAAGTTCAGCTAATATATGCAGAGGCAGTGCAGGCAAAGTCACGTGTGCCTGTAAGTGGTTACTTATGGACTTACCCATTAGCCTTTACACACACTTTATGATGCTCCCACGTGTGAAAGAGACAGAAAAGGTAAGAACAAATTTGAAATGATTGTGAATGTATTTTTTTTTAAGTTGTCCCTATTGTCTCTACTTGAGTTGTCACTCAAAAGTGATAGGTGTGTATTTTGGCAACTGTATAGTTAATCAATGAAATACAAATATGCTAATGTCACATCTAGAACTATTGTATATATATATTTCTCCCTTCTGTTAGTCCCTTTAAGAGTTAAATACTTGAGCAGCCACATCAGCTTTGTTTAGGACAAACACATGTCCTCTCACAGCAGCCAATGGACGGATGTGCAACTAATTAGAAAACAGTAAGAAGCTCTCGACCACAAGAAAAGAGCAAACATGTTGGTTTACTGTCAGCAGGCAATGCTTTCTGATTCCCATCATGCATATAAGTCTCAATAAATTGCTTTTTGTACTCAGGCTTTGGCTCGTCCGCCCGTTAGCCTGCCTGTCTGTCTCCTGGAGGTTGATGTGCGAGACCACAGTGGGAGACGGCAGCACCAATCTGACATGCCTGATGAGAGCATGGAATTCGTAAACAATATGTGGTTTTGTAATGCATGCTTTGATGAGCACATGTCCGCGACTGCAAACACAGTATCACTGACAAGTACCAGTAATTGACATTGAAGTATACCTATGTGTTCTTCATATGAGAAAGACGTTACGGAAACAGAAGTAAGGATTGACTTTCACATATGTGAGGCAGAAGTCCTGAGAAGCCACAAAGGTGAAGTTCACTTTCTTGATCCAAACATTTCACTTTCATATGGAAACAATACTTAGTCCCCTACCATCCTCTTCCCTCTTCCCCTTCTACCTCATTACAGTTTAATGGATGGTCTGTTTACTGTTCAGCATAAACACAGAATGAGACTGAACAGCACAGGCAGGACTGTATACTGTATGTCTTTCTGTCTGTGTATATGCACATTAGGCTGCACGTGTGTGTATATATATGTATACAGAGAGCAATAAAGAGCGGGACAGAGGATCTAAATTTATGAATGTCTCAAAGACCACATATGAGTTACCATATACAGGACAGAATATGCACTTTGCTTGCCTCGAGCTGCAGCTTTAATGTATAAAATATATCAGCTTAAAGTTAAACAAAGCCAAACAGATGTCTGCTGTGCTCGTCACATATTTAGACTCACCCTGGTTTTCACTTCTGAGAATTGATTCACTGTTTCTCAGACAACATGTCCAGCTATATCACAATGGGATCCAACTGGTTGAAAAAGGTACATAAAGAAAAGATGCTAGCAGTCTTAGTTGAGAGGTTGTCTTAGTAAGTGAAGAAAAACAAAATAGGCTAAAAAAACATATGATATTAAAGCAGCTATAATCAATATTTTTATATTAACAATGGATCACATGACTACTTGTATTTGAAAGGGGTTGCTCATAGTGATGAACCCACAAAGAATTATCACTCAGCTCTGTCGTTCTCCTCAGCTCTACAGAGCGGTTTAGCGTCTTTCAGCTCATTGTTTTGGTTTTACAGCCTGCAGCTTTACTGTTTTGGTTCACTCTCACCGCTCTCATAGCACAGTTTTCAGCCACAGCAGGCAGCTGTTTTCAATGAAAAAGCTCAGATATACCCACTGTAACCCACTGCTAACATGTTCGCCGTATAAGTTAACACGTGATAAAATGTCAATGTTGTGTTTATAGCTTGTTTCCGCTGCCCCAAAGTGGCCAAATAATCTGTAAATGCAGGTTTAACAAGTTCAACAGGAAATGAGGATTTGGCTTCATAGACTGAAACTCACATACTGACATCATGAATACAGATTTTGTATTTAGGGTCACAGGGGGCTGGAGCCTTTCCCAGCATACAGTGAGCAGAAGGCAAACTGAACACTAAGATATGTGAAGTGGAACGTGGTTAATTAATTACAGAATTAAGCCTTGCAACATAACGCAACAACTTAATGAGATACAGAGAAGAATGAAAAGAAAGCGTGTACAATAAAAAAATGTGATTTCATAAAATATAATCAACGCCAGAGGTGAGAAGTTGTTAGCACACGAAGAAACAGACACAGTATGCATGAAGTTCAAGCGTGTTTTATTCATATTAACGTGGTTACAGTCAAGTTATATCTAGTGGTGAACTTATATGCAGAAAATGTACAGAAATAATGTATAATGCTAATTTGTTGTCAGTTTAGACAGTTGTTCATGTGTTGTTGCAGGACTGCAGCATGTCCACCTTGTCCATGCTGCTCTATGCATCCCACAACAGAGGAGTTACCAGATAACTTCTAAAATGGGAAGTGATAAGTTAACATGCAGACGACAAGTAGGTGATAATTGAAAAAAAAAACCTTGTTGTATGCAAAATTTACCACCAATACCACCTCCATATTAGCTGTTTCCTCTGTTTATATGTACTGTTTCTAGGTTCTATGCACGCTGCTGTGGCTTTACAATATATTAATATCTTTTGTAACAGTTATGATAACCGCAAATAGCAACGGTCTCAGAGACAAAGCAGAGAGCTCATTCTTCAGTTTGCTTTTTAAGCCGCTCCACATGCGAGATGTATTTTTGACCCTAAAGTTGGCAAGGTGCCGCCTCCATATGGACAAACCCAGACACTGAGTTCCACAAAGTTTTGCTTGATGAAAATCTTTGATCTCAATGAAGCCATTTTTTGCAGAAATGATCAATTATTAATGCAAAGAATGTGACATACTTTGGCTTGAGCTTTCACCCATAATTTAGAGATTATTTAGTGAGTTAAGCTCATAAAACCTGCAGAAGACATTTCAAATCGTGCTAAAATGATCTTTGATTTGTATTTATCAAATCTCAAGTGAGGAGTCTTTATATTACTGTATTTTTAGGGGAAAAGTCACACTGCTTGCCTTCACTTCACATGGTGTCTTTCGGCGACATGAGACAAAGGAATAACCAGTAAATCCCTTTCAAAGTTGCAGTTTATGTGAAAGTATTTCTGAATTGTATGTACTGTAAGTGGAATGTGAACCCAAATGATGCAGTTTATTGGAGATGTGGTTCATTGGTTTGCTGGACGGTGATAAAAACAGCTTGTGTGACTTTGCAGCCAGAGCAACATGGAAACCATTTTAACCTGCCACACATGCTGCGCTGTCACTTTGTAGACTCATGGCAATGCCTTTGCAGGGCTCGTGACTGTGAACATATTTAGAAATCACGTTCCACTCTCTGCATATTGTTTATCTGTTTTTACAGCTATGAAAGGGATATCCAAACTGTGTATACTGTATGTGCATGCATGTGTCCAGAATGTTTGTATGTCCATACCACAAAAAATGTCAATTGTTATGCAGGCCTTTCAATATTATTCCCAACTTTTCCGCTGGCTTCAAGACAAACTATACAAGAGCTGGTACCGGTAGAAACTGAATTTAAACTGAGCTGACATGATCCAAAGATTTTCAGTTCCTGGTGTTATTGCTGTAGTGTCCCATATTCTACCTTCTATATTGTGTTAAATCCCTGTACTGCTGCTAAAATCTAAAATGTTTTGTTCTGCCATTCTCAGATGGATGACATAGATGCCATGTTCAGTCACCTGCTTGGAGAGATAGATCACCTCTCTCAGGTGAGTTGTACAGCAGAGCTAAATGCTAACGTCAACATTCTGACATGCTGACAATGACAATGCTAACATGCTGATGTTTAGCAGGTATAATGTTTACCAGATTCACCATCGTAGTTTAGGAATGTCATTAGTTTTATAGGCATTTGATCATAAAGCAAAGTATTGGACAGATTTAAAATTTGACCTGATGACTGAGGCTATGAAAAGTAAAGGGATCACCAAAATTATTACAATTTATCCTAATGGGGACATGCATGTCTATGTGAAATGTCATAGTTTTTAAGGTATTTCACTGAAAACCAAAACTTTGTTGGCGCCAGAGTAAAAGTCAAGGAATCACCAAAGTCATTTGGATTCATCCCCTGGGAACCACGAATGTCTGTACTAAATTTCATGGCAATCCATCCAACAGTTGTTGAGATATTTCAGTCTGGATCAAACTGGTGGACCAACTGACTTCCATTGCCGTCCTTAGAGCCACCCTGCTAACGTGGCTAAAAATACATTGCTTAACATGTCCCACTATGCGTTAGTAAATTTCATCTGGAATTGTGAGAAACAACAGTGTGATGTCTTTGGTCGCATTCTTTCTCAAAACATGACCAGATGAGCTCTCGCCGAATGTTCCCATCAGTGCTTTTGAAGTAGGGACAGGTTACAAGAAGTGAATCAGACAAATCACTTGATGTTTACCTCACTAATCTGGACATTATCTGATTACACATGGCAGTCTTTGTTTTGAAACTGAGCATCAGACAGAAAAATACAAGGCAACGCTGAGATGTGAAGTCATCGCATCTGGATTGGACCGTGGGCGATCGGCACAGATTCCCTTAAGCACACATAAGCTGCACATCATATATCTGCAGCCCGCCAAGAAAAACATTATACACTAATTCTAACTGATGTAACCTCGGCCCGAGGCACAATTCATTATTGTCCATTTCAAATCTCTCTATGTATGCTAAATGAGTGCCGCCCTGAGAATGGGATCAATCTTAAACATTACATCAGACATACCAGAAAAAGGCTTTGTATGTCATTTTGGCATGTGTCCTCTTGGAAAGCCATCACAGTGACAAACACCACTTAACAGACTATTACCAGAGTTTGCAAAAAAGGCATTTTGATTAAAGCACTGATCATCTCAGAGTCTGAGAAATAAAAGGATTTAAAGTATTTGCACTTATCGCCTTGATTGGGTCCATTCTCTGCTTTGCTGCCTTTGAGTCAGAAGACAAAATCCGGACTTAAGGAGCTCAGAGGTGTCATTTACGCAGCAGCTCCAGCATGACGACATGTGTTTTCAGACACGGCCATCAGGCTCCAACTCCATGCTGGCAGGCATCATTTTGTGTACAGGTTGGCAGTCTGCCCAGCTTGTTTATAGAATATGATTGAGCCTGTGGACACTTATGTTAATGATTAAAATATTGCAGTTTGGCCCTTTTCTTTACGACATTCAGATTCTTTACTAGGGACACAGATTCACCAGAGTCTGGATGTGTGCACCGGATGTAGAGACTGCAACATCACAGTTTGACAAATCGTTTTTTCTTAATGAACTGATGCATGATTTATTGTCTGTGCATACGGTAAGCTGAATGCAATGTGTTCTCTATTAATGGTACAGCTTTAAAACAGAGTATGATAAAATGCAGGGAAACAAAGTCACTGATAAATAACAGGCTTGTGTTACATTATTAAAGTCCAGAGCAGTTCAAGGACACATATGGCGCACTTTGATATTTGGGCTGCTGTTATCTGAAACTACAAACTGTAGCTTCTGTCAAAGACATGACTTCTGTGTAAAAATGTATATTATGAAATTAGATTTAATTTTTCACAATATACAACTGTCATTTGTGGGTGTGGGCAAGACAGTGGGACCCCGGTGGTGTGAGACATTGTTAATTTACCATCACATTACGTCAATGCAGAGTTTAGTGCCTGCAGCCGACTCGCCAGAAGTGGATCGTGCCTCAGAGAGAGAGAGCACCTTCTCCATTGGCTTCATAGACTTAAATGGTAAGTGCTCATTCAGATGAAGATGCTCTCATCCAAAGCAAGAATGGCAGATAAAGCTTCAGTTTCCAGATGTTCCAGCAATGCTGCACGACCAAGAGTCACACTGCCCTGAAAGTAAGTACAAGGATGCAAGTGGGGGAGATATGAGGCAGTCTTTCAAGAGATAAAATTTCTGTTGGGAGATGGGGAGTGATTGTTTTTTCTTGCGCCAGAAGGTCACGCCAACCTCTAGAAACCAGGTGGAGATAATCAGTTTGGGAAATGAAGGATAAGTGGATGGTTGTGGCCCAACTGTAAAAACACCACATTCTTTGGCATAAGTAAGGACTACAAATTGGATTAAATAAATTAACTACATGAAATTATAAGGGGAAAAACTGAGCTGACCTAGCTGTTTCCTGTTTATAGTCTCAAACTAAGGTAACCTAACGGGGAGTAATGAGTTTAGTCCCGTTATTTGAAATGATGAGTTGACCAGTTGTCAAGCTAATCGTTCACTTCATCAAATTATGTTGGTTAGAAACATCGTTAGCTGATTAGCATATGCCCAGCATGAATTATATTTGGGTTAAAGTTCTCCAGAAAGCCTATTTTTTTCTTAAATTTTGGCAATCCATCAATGAGTGGAATTGGCTTTGAAGGTGCAACAGCTGAAACTAAACTTTAATTAATCTCCTCTGTGCGTTGTGCCTTTGTAATGACAGGATGAACATTTATTATAATCTTATTTTTAGATTCACTGAGAGCTTCCTAGAACAATATCAGTCTGATCTGTTGGCTACTGAACAGCTTCCCTACAGCAGTTGGTAGTTAAAGGCCTTGCTCAATGGTACCCCAGCAGTGCTAATGAGGGAGCAGCTAGTGCTTCTCTAACCTTTAGGCCACAACTGCACCCTTATCTCCTCACAGAGTCTCTTAATGAACTGGAGGACCACGACCTGGATGCTCTGGTGGCTGACCTTGGATCAAAATCAACCAAAAAGACCAGCAGCGGTACAGATATTCAAACTGCAGCGTCCACCATGACTCAGGAATCTGATCTAGCAGCTGCCCTTCCTCCACCATCAAACACAGCTGAATCCTCTGGAGTGCTGCAGATGGTAACATAGACTCTGTCACTGATCATAAAAATGAAGTTGCAATTTCATGAAAAAATGACATGATTGATCTCCTCCTCATATTATGCTTCCAGAGCAAAGCCCAGACCAAGGCAGACAAAATTAAATTGGCTCTGGAGAAGCTGAAAGAAGCCAAAGTGAGGAAGGTAAAGTCAGCAGGTTTTTGTGTGTCTCTTCTTCACCACGCAGCTACACAGTTCAAGTAAGTGATCTTGCTGCCTCTCGTAGTTGATATTGAAGGTGCTGATGAGTGACGGCAGCTCCAAGACGCTGATGGTGGATGAGAGGCAGACGGTCCGTGAGGTTCTGGACAAGCTGTTTGAGAAGACGCACTGTGACTGCAGCATCGACTGGAGCCTGTGTGAGACCAACCCCGAGCTGCAGATTGGTGAGATGAACACATGCTGTACAACACACACTCAAATCATATGCAGGCAAGCACATATAGCACATGCAAGTACACTCCTCCACAGACGCACACATGTTTCAGGACTGAAGATTGACAAGCACTTTTAAAGGCTGGTTTCTCATCATTTCAGAAAGAGGCATTGAGGACCATGAATACTTAGTGGACTTAGTGTCTGAGTGGACTCGCCACAGTGAAAACAAAATCTATTTCATGTCAAGACCTCAGAAATATGTGGTGTTCACAGACCCTCAGGTGAGTATGAGCGAGGAGCTGTGCGTATATTTTCTTTGATTAATGCTTAGTCAGTAAATTGAACTATGCTTTTCTCGCCCTGAAGTTGTTTTACATGTGGAAAAAGAAGACAGCATGTGTGAGTGGGATTAACGAGCAAGCCAAACAACTCTTACTCAAGGTCAGTTACAGTGCTACACTCTTACCTTAACATACTACTGGAACTGTATGTCAAGTTGCAGTGTGTCACTCCCCAAACTGAAAATGGCTAAAATTTATAATTAACATCTTTCACATGTACATGGTCATAACCTTATTTTAACTTTTGGCACTCCGGTGCCCAATGTCCAGATAAATGATGTTAGTTTATCTGATCATTGGTCCATGTTTTCCACCTTACTCCTAAACTCAGTTTGCCAGGAAATTATACCAGGGCTGCAGTCGAATAGTCAAAAAAAAATTACACCCTATGTCTTTTCCCAAACACTTTTCCTTGACCTCAATGGAAAATGTCATGAGGTCGAGTAAAGTTGTGAAGGAGAATTCATAAGGACTTAGGAAAAGACAACCGCAGTGCTAAGAGAATCCCATTGCACTCACACTACTCTACGTAATTATGCGACGGCTGATGTTCTTGACGTTGGTTCTGCAGGGGTTGCTTTAAATATTGCTGACACAAGGAATTGTTGGACAGCATTATCTCCTTTCTTATGCTAAAAGGAGATAAGAAAGGAAGCATTGAAGCACCTTTTCTTAGCATTCAGAGAATTCGACCAGCGCTTATCCCCACTGCCAATCAGATACTTCCGGGTCACTTCACTCAGTTAGGAACCTTCCTAAGCAGAAAAGACTATTCAACCTCAGCCCAGGTCAATTACCCCTCTCACTGCCTGGCCTGCCTGAACCTTTCTCTCTCCTCTTTGACACCAATGATCACACATATGAGACCTAGTACATGTCCCTTTGTCCAATCCTGCTTTAAACATACTGTCATACACCCTCTGATCAAAAAAACCTAGTCTAGATCAGTCTGCTCCTAATAATTACCGGCCAATCTCAAAGCTCCTGTTTTTATCCAAGATAAATTCTTTTAGATCTTTCCGCTGCCTTCAGCATTCAGTCGATCACTCCATCCTCGTGGACCGCCTTGATCATGTTGTTGGCGACCATAGTTCACGCTTTTATTTCTTCTCGCCTTGACTATTGCAATTCTCTCTATGCAGGAATGTTAAATATGCTCTATAAATAAATTGACTTGACTAAGAGTGCATTGTTTTAGAAATTGAAGATATCTTTTTCTCTATCCTGTGTTAATTTCAGTTCTGCATGTCCTCTCTGACCCTGCAGGAGCATTTTGGAGGTTCCACTGTGATTGTTCCTGATCTTGAGGGCACGCTGTACCTAAAGGAAGATGGGAAAAAGGTTTGGAAACCTCGTTACTTTGTGCTCAGGGCCTCGGGCATCTACTATGTACCCAAAGGAAAGACAAAGGTATGGCAGATCAAATCAGTTTTTGAACGATGAAATCATTCTACAACATGTCTTATTTTAAATGCAGGCATATTGATGGTGCCCTGTTGACACCAATGTATTGTTGCTCTAGAGAGAACAGTTAGGTGAGAGATTACTTTTAGCAACCTGTGTGGGTGAAACCACCACCTACACACACAGCCTGGAGAAAGATGTGGTGGGCTGTTGTCATGACAGTGAAACTGGTAAAAACTCACTCATGGTTATGTTTCATGAGGTGAGTTGTGGCACCAATAAAATTACACAACCTTTACATGACGTTCATAAATACAGTTCATAAATACAGCCATGCATATTCCTTTTGACTCTTTGCCTAAAACAATAGAATTCGTTTTCTTGTAGAGAGATTGACACCACTCTCATGTCTGCAGGTTAAGCTACAGCCAGCAGTCAGTTAGCTTAGCTTAGCTTAGCTTAACATTAAGACTGGAAACGGGGAAACAAAAGGCCGCTACTAACTACCCCCTCTAAAGTTTGTTAACACAGTGCATTTGTGTGTTTATTCCGTTCAAAAACGACAAGTTGCGGTTTAACACGGGGCAGCTGTTTACCCGTTCTCACATTCTTCAGGCTAAGCTACACTAACCGAGAAATAGTCTCGCACATAGCCCCCCTGGTAAAACCACAACCCGTCAATTTTACACTTCCTTTTTTATGAATTCAACAAACAAGATATAATGTGTCAATTGCATAGCTTTATAGCTGCTGGTCTGGTGGATTTCTTTGCATTTGGACAGAGCCAGGCTAGCTCTTTCCCCCTGTTTCAAGTCTTTGTGAAGCTAACTAGCTGCTGACTAGCTAGCTACATATTGAACGGACAGCCATGAGAGCGGTATCAATCCTCTCATCTAACTCGCAGGAAAGTGAATTTCCCAGACGTTGCAGTGTTGACAAATGGTGTCAGGTTTTTCGAGCAGACTATTAACAACTAGTGTAGTTGAGGAGAAAATTAAAATAAAAAAAACTTCATAAGGCAAGTATAGCAGCAGTCCTTAAACAACGACAAGTGTGAAGTCTATGATGGCTTACATCTGAGCACTGAGGCAGAAAGGCAAGAGGAAGAGCCGGAGAAATTAAGATGGACAGTGTGAATTGAGGCCTCCCCGCTGTTAAAGAGAAACATGTCGTTCTGTCACTGAGACAGTGCAGAAAAACACTGCCATGCAGAGTTACTCCAAAAACTCATCCAAGAGGGAGAAATAGATGGAGGGGAAACTGTGTGAGGCAGATGTACAAATCGCAAACATAAGAGAGCTGCAGGAATTATCTGAGGCTAAGGACACATGGATGACAGTGGAAGGTCTGGAAAGGACTGCTCATTAGGCACGGGAAAGAGAAATGGCCAAAATCAGACAGAAAAAACTACAGTAGGAAAAGACACACAAAAGCTGCTGTCATATAAAGAAGAGAGAGTAATGGAGCTGTGATCATCAAGCAGGCAGAGTTGGAAAAGGGTAAGTGGACAAGGGTGTAAGATAAAGTCAGGAAGAGACCTGAAAGAGTCATCCTTTGCAGCTCTTACAGGAAAGAGACCCGCAGACGGGAAACTACACTGGATGGAATGTTGAAATGCTTTAGGGAGAAAAACTAAATATTTTCTCTGAAAAGACAAATGACCTCACATTGAAGTCTCTTAATTTTTAATACCTACCATACATATGAGATTGCAAAAACAACCAGAGCTTCAAGACAAAAAAGAATGAATGTCCAGCATTTAGACTACTCTAATTTATGCTACCTCTTAAATATCACTGTAAAACTGTTCTGGATTGGCAATGCTTTGTAACGTTAAAAATGCTAGAATGGATTACCATGTCTTGTGTATAAATTATATGTGAATGCCAATATGTTAATTTTTCCACTATTCCCTCCAAAGCACCTGAGAGGAGCTCTGCTGTGCACAACACATTTGCAGGAGACTTATTATCATATATATAAACACCTAAGTTAGTCCAAAACTGTTTTCAGCAATGAATATGTTCCACGTTAGAAGATTTCCACCTGTCGGTGTGATGATTTGCTTTTTTCTCTGTCCGACAGACTTCCAGTGATCTCGCCTGCTTTGTCCACTTTGAAAAAGTCAACATCTACACCACCAACAACTACAAACAGAAATACAGAGCTCCAACCAACTTCTGCTTCATGCTAAAGGTAATATCACCAAAACGAGGTAAAGGCATTACAGAGCACATTTATTTTTTTCTTTTAATCTGCATCACTTTGAACAACAAAATCGCTGTCAACATTACAAAATTAGCACACGTGTCCTTGGAAAAAGGTGAGAGAGCAGAGAAAAAAATTAACGCAGACTTATGTCTAAACAATAATAGCATGCATGTCATATTTCAGGGAGGGATGAGTAAGACTGCTAATTTGTTTTGTCCTTAAAAATCCTACCTGAGGTTTTTACTGTTTTAAGAATCAATCCATGTCCTATTCAGACATTTAAGAACCTTTCACATTGATTAATGGAAATACCCATGAGCATGGTACTTTCCATACTTCTTGAGAGTTTGGCTACATCAAACATAGACTGAGGCAGAAGGCTGAATATGACGTGAGGAGGACTTTACACATCAGGAACACAACAGATAAAGATCAAGTTGTCAGGAGATACAAAAAGTGTTGCAATGACAGCCATCAAAAAGTCATGTTGAGAGGAAGTGAGATGAATGAAGAACCTCGACTGGCTTTGCCGATGTGTATTTTTGACAGTCCGTCAGAATGTCAGACAAGTGCTTCTCAACCATGGAAACCTGGATAACAAGTAAATATAGTGTTGTGTTTGCAGTAACTGCGCTGTTTCTTGTCTTATACAATTATAGTTGCATCTAGGATTTCCAGTTTGTGTCTGCTTGATTTTGATTTTAATTAAATTATTCAGCCACATTCCTGGTGAAAAAAACATTTTTGGTCCTGTTTTAACAGTTATACCAATGTTATTCGTGCTTCATGGCCCACACAGTGCAGTAATAGCTTGGCATGCGCTGCCCTCTGCTGTCTCTTGTGTGTACTACAAATACACAAACTCCCCTAATTTTAATACATCAAGTTCAGTTTAGTCATGGGGAGTACCACTCAGACAGATGCATAATATCTTCTGTGGCTCTGAAAGAGATTTGTCAATCTGAGAAAATAACCCCAATGATGTCATAGTGATCATCAGGGTTATCTGAACTTGAGCTTTGGTGACTGCGCTTATAATGGAAAGCCAGATTTACATTCTGGGGCTGTGGAGTTTGAAAGATGTGGGCATTTACCAGGAAGGCAGGGTCTACCAACAGAGAGGACTGGACCGACAGTCGAGCCTTCGGGTAGCCTGCAGGATATTGAAGATGAGACACCATTAACTTGCATTATGGGAAGTGTAGGCGTTTCTGGAGCTTGACCCATACTAGGGACTAAAAGTCAGGATATCTCGGCCTGTGCTGCATCAGTTTTGACCATTTATTTTTCAATATGTCTCCCTCAAGTCCACCAACTTTATGGAAGTGCAATATTAAATCATGGAAGTGCCCCTTTAACATCACTGTCCTCTTACCCCAGCATCCCTGCATCCAGAAGGAGTCGCACTACATCAAGTTCCTGTGCTGTGACGATGAACACACAGTGTTGCTTTGGGTCAACTCCATCAGAATAGCCAAGGTCAGATTCAACACTGCAACACAACTCACTTTAATGTGAGCAGTGACATTTGCAATATCATTGCAATTTGGCCTCATTTTTTAAAAGTATATACAGACATTGCAAAGAGTTAAACAGGTGTGCACTCTGTTTGTGTGTTCAGTATGGGACTGTCCTGTATAAGAACTACCAGACTGCAATGAAGAGAGCCTCCAGTTTGCAAACTCTCCACTCCGCTGAACACAAAGGTAAGTCTACACATTAGAACTATATAAAAAATCTCTAAGAAATGGCCTTAAGAATGGTCCTAAACTTTGACTTATGAGGGATTTTTTTTTTGTACAAGTAGGATGCTTTGCATAAAGAAACTAAAAGTAACTTTTATCAAAGTTTGTGTGCGATTCTTAAGTGCAGACTGCATAGACTCCTAAGTACCCTCCCTCAAGCACTGCATCAGCCAATAGCAGGCCTCAAGGTGACCGCAGGTGGTCAATATATGCTATCTGTGGTATTATTCATAAAAATCTTTTAAAAAATATACTATTTAATGTTAGAACTATTTGTGGAGGCAGTATAAAATGTTTGTATGTTTAGTTTTTCCTCTTTTTCGAAAACAGAACTCGACCTGAAAGTAAGACATTTGCATGCATGACATATATTTTTAACTTTAAGAACAAAAGCAAAATTACTGAGAATTACTTAAGACCAAAATTTTACTTTAGAGCAGGCATATAAATACTGGCCCAGGTCAGAATACTGCTGCGTTTGAACAACAGCAATGGAGAAAACTATAGGAAAATGTAAGAATAGGAATTTCCTTGCCTACAATACTGCACATTTAAACCCCCAAACCCACATCTCTGGATTTAATTCTCATTTGTCTTTAGACAGCGCCCATGTTGAAGACTATCCACATGAGTCGCCACCCGACTTCATCCCTCCTCCTCCTCCTGGACACACACAAGTTTGAGACACATCTTCGCCTCCTTCTGTGCACCAGGGTTAACTTCAGCTAGCCTGGATTTAGCCAATTTAGCCTCCCTTGTGCACACACGTCTGGACAAATGTCTAATAACATGATGTTTCCTTAATGCCACACATGTAATAGTAGTGTCACATGCCCATGATGCAAAAGAACATATTTTATTATTATATTTATTCTCAGATGTATGATATTTATTTGTAATTTGTTTTGGACAAAATTTCTGCAACTTACACATTTTTACACCTGTCCCAACAGCTTTAAAGCACACAAAAGAACAGTTCTGTTCATTGTTTCAATGAGCTGTTTATTACAAAAAGACTGTACATAAATTTCAATGAACACATCCTATGTACAAACTGAGAGGAGAAGACAAATATTGGATTCTGTTCCCATGAACATTTAAGTTACTGATTCACACCCCCCCCCCAACGTTTCATCATTAAGAAAACACACATCCAAGAAAGGCGCCTTGACCTGTGATGCCCTGAAATGTTAAGTGGTAAACATTACAAAGCTCTGCACGTCAGTGGTTGTCTCATGATTTTCTCTATGAAAAAAGTATAAATTAATCCTTTACATACAAACTGCTAGTGAAGCTTCCTCAGCAGTCTCTGACAAAAAACAAGTTGAATGCAAAGCTAGAAATACATTAGGTAGAAAAAGTTGTTGTCTCACAAAAAAAAAAAAAAAATGACCTCATGATGGAAAAAATACAATCAAGACTGGGATGTAGTGGCAAATCATTCACTGTAATAATGACACTGAGATATCTTCATGCACAGAGGCTCAGTGAATAATGTTCATCTGACCGAGTCATTGTCTTTTCTAGTCTGTGTGGAAACCTGAAAATGTTACCTCTGGATCATATTCCCCTCATACATAAGGGAAGTCTGTATCCATTTCAAAATAAGAGCGCATGTTCAATGCCTGTTATTCCCAAAGTACAAACGATTCTGTTTGTGTATGTGACTTGTTACAAACATAGATTCTGAGATAAACATTGGTTTCAATGGTATCTGACAGCGGGTTTTACTTGTACCAACAATCACTTTGTAAGAGCAGGCATCTTATTTTGCAAAAGTAGTAGAAATGAGAACAGAAGTCATATCAGCACTGTTTTTAAGTTTCATTCCTTCACTGCAGTTAGCAGGTGTCATTCATATATAACACAGTGTTATCTGTGTTTTATCTGTTTCTGCGCGTACACAGACAAACTGTAAGTTGCAGGCTGAATCTAGCTTTAGTACATTACTGCTGGGTTGTCTACATTCACTAAAATGAAGAACAGGTGATTGAAGACGATTCCAATCAAATCCGATGGATCAAAGTAATGAGACTAAAATCCCTCGTTACATTTCTACTGTGTATAGAGCAGTCTTGTTTTGAGGTTGTTTGGGTTGGTGATTATGGTTATTGAGCACCGATGTAAAGCACCACACCAGCAACCACTGAAAGAACAGACGACAAGTGTAAAGGTTAGTTGACACTTCTGGACCGCAACTCTTGTGTTCAAATCAAAGCAGTGGCGGTAATCATAAAGACATCACAGTTGTTGATAACTAATCAGTGCAGCTATTCCAACACAATGGAAAACAGCATGAAACATACAGGTTAGTCCTTCCTCTGCTTCACATTTCGAAGCAAGAAACAGCTCGGAGCTCTGCTACAGTAGCTGGACAGCATCACCAAATAGAGTGACAAGGACATAGTTGTGACTGAACATAGAAAAATAAATGTTTACACATGGCCGCTTTGCCATAGATCGAGTTAAAATGGCACTGCGAGGGGTGAATAAAATTCATATTCAAGTAAAAATAAACAAATAAAATAAAATAAAAAAAACAACATCCAATCTTGGCATCACCTCCACTGACGCTGATGGAAACTCACAGGTGAAACACACACAACTGACAAATGTACTGTACTGGCAGCTTCTCACGTTACAGTTTATATACAAGTTAGAGAACAGAAAGAAAGTCCACCAGAAAGAAGGAAGTGATTCTCTTTTTTTTGTAATGCATTCTATACACTCAGTTCACCCTTCTTTTTAACAGCATCCCAACCGACACAGAGCATAGTAAATACACAACTCGAGGTTGCTTTTGTTCCTTTTTAAACATCTTGTGGATTTGGACATCGGCATCGAACATTCAGCCCTGTCCTAATGCACTTGTTGATGTTAGCTCGTCCTTTTCTGGGATTTTTTTTTTTGATAAGGTAAGATGGATGTATTGGAAAGGAGAAGGGCTGGTCTGCTGGTCTACAGTGCAAATAAAGGGTTAGGAGCGTCTGTGCAGCACTTTATCATAAGAATGCTACACTGCCTCAACTATTCATGAAATCGTAGTAATACTCCACTACTGCATACTGGAAATACTGGAAATGTTGGTTGCACATACACACATTAACACTAAATCTAGATCTACTTGGCATTCTTTAAACTATTGTGATTGTATGTCGTTTCTTGTGAGGCAAAATGTGACTGTTAAAAAGTGCTACCCACCACCACAGATGTAACAGTGGTAGCAAAAAGGTCTTTATCTCCTCCCTTTCGTCCAGTGTAAACTAACAGACCCGGTCTTCCAAAGCTTCAGCATCTTCCTTCTTTGTGCCACACTTTTTAAATTTTTTTTTAATAAAACCGTGCGAGCACAAGAAAACCATTTGTAAATTCACCATGGCACTTCATTCAAAATGGGAGCTGTATGAACTGCACACATCTGTACATCTTCACGGTTTTACCTCTGTTCAAAAACTGCAGTGCCATTTTGGGTGTTTGGTTTGTTTTTTTAGTCAGCATAGTGCATGATCGACTCAACGTAGTTTCCTGGGAAGAGTCCGGTGACGCCGTTAGAGACGCCTTCGAACCAGCCGTCATCGTTTTTCTTGATTATGTAGATGATGGCTCCTTCCATGAAGGATAGCTCATCCTCCTTGTCCTTGGAGTAGTCATAGATGGCCACAACTGGGTAAAAAAACGTCAAAGAAAGTTATCATTACTAAAAAATGCAAACCAACATTAAGTTGAGTGTTGTTTCAGTAGGTGAAGAACAAGAAAAACAAAAAAAAAAGTCCACCAGGTGGTTGTATTCGGTCACTAACCTTTCTCTAAATAAGCCTTGGGGGCCCAATGGGGGTCTCCGTCAGAGTAGGGATCGCTGTAATGAACCACTGCAGCCTCCTCATCCTCATAGTCCACAGGTGGGGGAGGAGGAGGGGGAGAGGGCTCCTCAAACACACCGATGTCCTCTGGGGGAGGTGGAGGAGGCGGGGCCGGGCTGTCCGTTACTGAACAAGGACACACAGTGGAGGAGAATCAGAATGAGGACAGAAACATCTAATTTCAAAATTCAAAACTGTTTCAGAACCTCTTTTATTATTTTTTTGGCAGAGTCCAACATGGCAAAGCAATCTGTAACAATATTTGTACTATTTTTATTTAACAACAAATGTCACTGTGTAGAAGGACGATGGGACTTTATTTTAATAAGCACTAAGTAACATTCTTTCCTAGACTTTAAACTATCATACATATTGTCAAGTTAAGTTTTCCATATTGACAAGAATCATCTAGACCAACAGAACCCTATGAACCTTGTTACTGTGAAGACCCATGCAGACAGTAATTTAAATATTCACTAGAGGGCAGCTTCTCTTCAGCAAGACAGTCATCCTACAGCATCTACTACTACAACTATAATTAAAAAAAAGTGTTGTATGAATGTTGTCAATGACTTGATGACCTCAGTATTTCTAAAATCCTTTCCACGACATCTCAGGTCATCAAGTCTAACAATCATTTTTTGTTTTCATTTATTCAGATAATTGTTATATTATCTTGTATATCTCCAATATGTAGGTCTAGATGCTGCTTTAAAGCTGTCTCCACACTGCCAGGAAGAAAACTCTGTTAAAGAAATATAGATTTTATCTAACTATTGCCCTAAAGTAGTCAAATTTAAATATATTGAGTCTAAAATACTGGATTAAGCCAATTTTTTTAAATAACACAAAAGTCCCTCGGTGTCCTCAAAGGTCAGCCCTGCTAGTACCATTACTAGTAGTACTATTCTGTTTATTTGTCACTAATCGAAACCATGTTTTTCCGGTTATTGTGCCTTAATTAACAACACAAAGTTAGCATTGTTTTCCTCCGAGAAATCAGCGGTGGCAATTTAAGCATACATTTAAAAAATAAACATAAATAAACCCAGAGTATTCCCTTGAGTCACTTTTGTGAGTATGTGTATATTTTACACACACAGTCAGGGTCACAGTCAGCAGAAAAAGGATCATTTCTATCTGCGTGTTCACAAAAGTACGAGGTGGTAAAGCAGGTAGATCAGTGTTTTACTGACAGTGTGATTGTAAAAGCTTGACACCCTTCCACTGGTGCTACAGGCGTCAGTCTTTTAACCACACGTGTGCTTACGTGATCCAAGCGTCATCTTGGAGAATGTTTCCCTGCAGACTTATACCTACACATCCAGTGATTAAAGAAAAACTGCACCTCCTATCTATCTAATTCAACAGTCTGCTCTTGAATTAAACAATACAATAATGCACCAGAGGACTGAATTTAATGCATACCTTCAGTTCCAATCTGCTTGCATACCTTTTTTTCCACCGGCCTAACAACTGACTTTATATCTCTTTAAAAAGCTGAAAATGCGTCACTGTATAACAATAGCTGTTTTGGCTTTGATTAGTCCACTCCATTACGCCTTTAAGGTTTGTGTAAACACAGCATACATTACATTTAGTCAGAGTTTAAGTATGCAGTTGGAAAGGACTGTATCTGACTGAATATTCCCTATGAAAAAAACTGTAATAAAAGTAAATGACAATTCAGGCAAGACATTCTCTATTAAAAAACATTAAAAAAGCATTTGTTTGGGTTATTAGTGTTCTCCAGTGGTAACATATGAGATCAGTATTTCTTGGTGTTTTTGCACGGGCGGTCACTTATTAAACATTAGTGTGTTCAGTGCTGTGACCTCTTTTTGACTGTGGCACTCTTTCCTTTGTCTGTTCAGCCAGAGTAGCTATTGCTGGTCACACTCACTCCCCAGCTCTTCTTCTATTTACACACTTATCCCTGTTTCTGCTGCTGGAAATGTAAAATGCATCACTTCCTGTGTGCCCCAGGGCATCTTCTGAGAGAGACTCTCGGAGGAAAGAGCTTTCATAAAAATTGATATAGGTTTACAGTTCTTTATATAAAAATGTGCTAATTAATGGTTTAAGATCTTAAACCTGGTATTTGGCTGTATGACTCATATCCAGTAGTGCACTTTCAGTTCAGTGTGATGGCGGCCTGCATGACGTTTGACCAGACAAATACAGATGGTTGGATCGCCACACAGCTGCATTTGTCCAGACAGGCGGTTGGTGAATGAAGACACGGCATCAGGTCACATTTTCTCCCTCCAGTGGACAGAAAGTACAGGACGCACACGCTTTTCGGTGATCCATCGCCATGGCAACAGACAGACATCCGAGGGGCGTGTGCTCCCCCTCAAGCCCCACGAATACAGTGCAAGAAAAAGGTGTGCCGAGTGTAGCAAGCCGCAGGGGAGAGTAAATGTGAGGCAGTGTGTGTGTGGACGCTGAGGCCGTTTCAGAGCATAGATAAGAGACGAAAGGTGTCTTTATGTATGTAAGTTTGTTTATATAGACACATAAAATATGGGCAACATGACCTCAAATCTCGTCTATATCAAAACAAATTTAGAAGATTTGATGATGATGAATGTACCAATCACCTCTTTTATACGTCAGTGCACGTATATGATACGTCTTAAGGTTTCATTTTTAAAGCCCGGCTTTTACTTCAGGTGCCTCGCCATTTGTTGCCTTAGTCTTAATCACTGGTTTTCATACTAGTTCTATCCCTTGTGTTTACTTATTCTATTACCTTTTATCTATTTTTAACATTTTATTGTTGTAATTTTTAGTCTTTCAAAATTCTATTTATTGTTGTCTATTTTCTATTTTTTGTGTCTGTGCTCTTTCATTCTTGCTCTGTGAAGCACTTTGGGCTGCATGTTTGTATGAAAGGTGCTATAAAAATGAGTTGAGTATTTCCTTTCTAATGCTGGCTCACTTCTTGAGCTACTGGGGTGCTGATTGGTTGGTTGAACATCTGGTTACATGTCATTGGCTGCTGTAGCTGTTCTCACTTTATGGCCATTTAGTATGTGTGTTTCCTGCAAATGTGTGGGAGTGAATGGGTCTCTGAATGAGTGGATATGAAGAGTTTTGTAAAGTGTCACGTTTATAAATATGTGATATTTAAAAATTTCTTTTTTTGGCATAAATTCTAAGATTGTCGGAATATATAATATATAATTGACTGAATGAATGAATTCCAATATACTCCTTTTAAACATAATCTGGTGTTTCATCGACACAATCACTCACGTAAACCAAAAACCTTTAAATAATTGAAATGAAACGATCCCGTCATCATATTTGTTTGTTGTCTCCTGGCATTTATAGTAACAATTTAGATGTGATGATAAAGGCTTCAAGAGTCTGGAAATGTTTGGTTAAAGTACCTTAAAAGCTGTGCGAACCCTGTATATAGTGGCTTTAATTGTACCCATGCATGTATATTTGCTTAACTAAGTGTATGTGCATGTCTTTCTATGGATTTTCTACTTACTGCTCTCCTGCATTCTGGCCACGAAGCCGGTCAGAGGGATCTGTGGGGTCAGCTGGACCATTGGAGGAGGAGGCGGAGGAGCCACAGACACTGGAGCAGCAACACCCAGCGAGGCAGACAAAACAGTGAGAGAGACAAAGAGCGACGGAGGTGGCGGACAGGGAGAAAGACAATGGCAAGAGAAGAGCAAAAAGACATAATAAAGGAGATAAAAGTCCAGAATGGAGAAAGAGAGGGGGGAAAAAACAAAAAACATAAGCGTGTCAGTGAGCGAAAACAGCGCAGGAAGCATTGCTGAGCAACTCATTTACACATTTCCAATCAGTGTTCTTTTGTGCTCTCAGTCTCAGTCTGAGAATCTACCTCATCAGCATCTGTTTTAAGTCAGAAGCAAAGGCTGTAGCTAGCAAAAGCTTTCTGCTACAGTGAAAGAGCTGCAAAGCACTACACAGACCCAAAAACATGACAGTGGCAGCAAGGTGACAGCTCAGCTCAGATGTGTGTTCTCAAAAAAAAAAAAAAAAGCATCTGCATCCGATCTGACTGATTATTTAATTAAATGCTAAATTAGCGTGGTATGTCTGGATCAGGTGCGACATTTAGTTCAATCATTAAATCACTTCTGAACGGCTAACATTCACGTGATCCCCATCGTCTGCCACTAAAATTGACTTAAAAAAGGAGATAAATGAATAGACAAACAAAGAGAAACACAGCTGTCCTCACTCAGAGACATGATGTAACACGCACAAACGCCAGGTCTGACTCATAAATCGCATGTAATGGAGGAGTGTCTGTAATCTCACTGGGCAGCGATGTCTTATTCTTCCACCCTGGTCTCAGTCACCGCAGAGCCACATCCATCCACAGCTACACCCTGTGAGATCAGTGAGCTCCCTCATGTACCGGAACAAGCGCTTTGTGCTGTAAAACTTCCTATTATATTCAGCAGAAATCCAAAAGCATCTTCCACTTTAATTACATTTGAATGAGTAGACATCACGGAGATCATATCCCACTTTAAGTCCCTGGCTGATGCAGCTCTGCATCATTGTCCCTCTCCTCCCGGACAAGACAGACAGCCTCCTCCTTCTGTGCCAAGGAAGATGCTTGTCCTTTGAGAGAGAAGCCATTAGAGGAGAATGGCTCAGAGTGAGGCCCGCCAAAATAAATCCTACTCTACTGACAGAAAATATGCATATGTCCTGGGTTTCCCCTTGTCTATCAGGTGTTTGTGTGTTTTCTTCCCTGAAATACATGTTGCCTGCCTTCTCCAGCTGACTAAAATGATAATGTCATAACTCAATTAGAAATGGTAATGAAACACTCTGCACAGCAGCGCTGAGGTGGGAAGGTTTCAACAACCCTGACTTCAGTAATTATGGTTTATCATACATTTTCATAGCTTCTGGTAAGGGCTAGCCCATGCATATCTTTTAGACCCAGAGGACAGTTTTAAGCAGTTTCACATAATTATGGATTGTGGAGAGCAAAAACCTGCCAAGAATGGACACACAAGCTTCCTCTCTGCTTTATACATATCTAGGAGTGGCCATAGTGCATATAGCACGTTTCATCAGATTAGACTGTTTCTACACACCAACCATCTAGTAAACCACACTATTTATAATATACATACATTACTGGTGAATGAATGTACTGTACCTGAGTTCTGTGGGTAGGCAGGGCCCCCGTTGATGTGGGGCTGCTGGGAGGAGACTGAGGGTGCGCGGCGGTAGGTGCCAGTGGCCGACACCATGGAGGCCGAGGAAGTGGTGTTGGAGTTGTGACGGGAGATCTGGCGGGAGATGGTGCCAAACTGGGACATGGGTATGGGACCCAAGCCGGGGCCCTGAGGCACTGAGGCCGAGGACGTCGCCACTGCAGGAGAGGAGAGGAGCAAAGGGGAGAGGAAAGGAGACGGGAGGAGAGGAGAGACATGGGCACACAGCATTAAAACCTCAGCCTGATAAGTCAACGCAGGTTTACGTTAGTCAACACTACGGGTCCACAGAGATAAAAAAAATCATCATCATCTTAGTCTTAACCACTTTAACATTTCTCGCTTCTCAGGGCCCACTGTTCTCCCTTTCCTTTTTGCAAGGGGCCAGCATTTGCCTGCACAGCATTTTCTTCAATCTGTATTTAATGTGTGTTTGAGCAAAAACTAAAAAACCTGATTATGGAATATACCTTTACAATATTACTGTGTACCTGCAATGTTTTTTTCATAGGTTAATATGCAAGCCGAAATACACACTGAAATAAGCTTTTTTTAGCATTTACTTACAATTTTGTAAATGTAACTTTTTTCAGCGTCATTATGATGACGTTTAATGTACCCGACAACCTCTGTAGTCTCATTTAGCCACTTGTTAGCAGTCTTTTTTAAGACACAGCTTTAGAATTCACGAGTGGGGTATTTACTGACGTATTTTATGTCGAACAACAAAGAAGTCTCTTAATCTTGTGTTAACCACAGACCTTATTTCAGGCATCTAACCAAAAACCCATTCAGAAACCCATTGAATTTGAGACGAGGGAACCGGAAGTGCAAAAATGCGAACTCATTTTAGGGTTTTAGGACTCACTCCTGCAGCACTCTATATCCATTAGCAAGTCCACACTGTGGTGAGGTTACAGCTGCTTGAGACTCACCTTGCCCCATACTGGGAGGGGAGGGGGTGGGAACCGCTAGAGGGATACCAACTCCACTGCTTCCACTGTTCTCCCTGCCGCCACTGCCACCACTGCTGCCACTGCAGAGAGAGAGAGAGAGAGAGAGAGAGAGAGAGAGAGAGAGAGAGAGAGAGAGAGGGAGAGAGAGGGCGCGTCGTGGTGAGCATTAGAGGATGTGTGAGACAAACTTAATTACATGACAGCGTTTGACATCCTACCATTACTCTCTCACATGTCATTCCATCATAACAATATTGTCATCACTGTGGCAACAGATTTGCAAGTTGCGTGAATATGCTTTGTGCACTCCCTGGCACATTCACACATGAATACTGGGCACAAGTCTGGGAGTGCACAGTTACATTTGCAGTCACACAGTGTGACAAAAACAATACGAGAGACAAGACTTCTTTGGGATGCAAAAGGAGAAGAGCCACGTTCAAATCTCAAAAACTCAGACTAAAGGAGTAATTAGACCTTAACTTTAGATGCTGAATTGTAAATATGGACATGAATAAATTGTTATTGCTTTGCATTTGATAAGCAAGCAATGGCAGATAAGACCTTAAACCTTAAGTGTAATAGCTTTAGTTAGCAACAGCATCCTCTTTGCAAAAGAGACAGTATTTTAATGGGAGATATGGACTTTGGGAAACGCTAGCACTAGCACACAGGTACACTGACACTGTTGGATGGATGTGTCTGCTCCAGCACTTTGGGTCTGTGATGAAACAATGACTATGATGATCAAGTGCTGACTTTAATTTGAGGGCTTTTTTATTCATACTGGCTGAATGTGTATTTGTTCTGCTGCACTGTTAAGAAATCTGGGAAACTGTATAAAAAGGGCTACGCTGTACATTTAATGTGAAGGTGACCACTCTCAAACACCCTCAACAGCCTTATCCTATTAGGTAGTGAATTGATGCCCCTGATTTTGGGAGACAATTAAGTTTATACCCTAAACACAAAGGATAAAGTTTGGTGGAGCCATGACAAATTTAAAGCTGCGCATAAAAGTTGTCCTGCCCTAAAAGGACAACAAAACTCAGAGATGACAAAGAATCCGATAAGAGATATGGACTGCACACGCCCACACAGTCTTGAGGAGAGGTGTAATTAGGTGTTATTGAGAACATCTGTGGGAGTGAAGGCAGTGCGGTGCGTGGGGCCTTTAATGGAATAGTCGCAGGTAATAGGCCTTTTTCACAACACTTTGAAAGTCAAAGAAGGAAAAGCACAGGTGTCAATAATAAAATGAATGATGGCTGAATTCTATTTAGCTGCTTCAGTTTCATGGTCCTGGTATTGTGCATGCTGGCTCACTGGGACACCTGAATAGCACGGAGCCATCGTTAATGTTATTAGCAACACCTGTGCCTTTCTTGCTGTGACCAGTCAAACTGGCTGCTGTGGAAAAGGCCTGTAAGGAGAGAGGGTCTACACTACCTGTGTGTCCTGGGCCTCTGGTTGAGCGAGGCTGTGCGTGCGGGGCTGTGCTGGCTGCCCAGTCGGGCCGGGCTCGTCATGTAGTCATTGGGCACCACCGGAGGCTTCACTGGCTCCAGGGTCTTGTAGGGAGTGTTACGCCTGGATACAGATAAACACAGCCAAAAGAGAGTACAGTTAATTCTCAGTGTTTTCACGAAGTGAGGGAAAGTACTTTGGGCTTTTGCAGACACTGTTTATGGAACAACGGTCAGGTGGCCCTGGTGTTATAAACAACCATTGTGGAATGTTTGAGCAAGAGTGCATATACACAGACTAAGAAGAATTATAAGTATTTTAAAAACTTCTACTACAACTGTAAGCTCTTACCCCAGGGTACCACGACCAGCCATGGGGGGGCTTGGGGGTTTCTGTGTGGGTGGGTTGGTCCTGGAAAGCGTCCCTCCTCGTCCTGCCGCATTGTTCCCATGTTGCTAGAGGAGCAAAGACAGGTTAAAACATTGCTTTTGTATAATGTTATTTCCTCTGCTAATAAATATTAAGGCTGAGGAGTCACGTATAATGACTAAGCAAAACTTTAGGTTCAACCAAGTCTTTTGGAGAAAACACTGGCACAAAGGCTTTTCTGTCCACAGAAAAATATAAAGACACAGCATTGGAGACAAAGAGAGATATGAAGGGAGGAAGAGACCAGAAAGCAGCACTTAGTAGGTGAATGGCTGCCTTTGTTGAGAAACTGTGCAGGTAAAATGGCACTCATTGATTTGTACATGGAAAATGTACAGGGCATGGGAATATGTGTTAAGAGTAAATATTGTAAATATGAAATATAATGGTTCATATCTCCTGTTACCATTTTCCTACATTTGCTGTAACATACATATTGAGTTGAACCTGTAGTATGTTTCACTCAGGTTTATACTCGCAATAGTAAAGTTGAAGAAGTTGGATTAATGACAACTGGTGAATATTACAGTTACAGGCAGCAAGAGATAAAAAATATTCCAATCTGCAATGAGACTGCTTTGTTGCACTGTAATAAAACCAGCTTATTCGTGGAATCATATTTGATCCATAAAAATGTAATTCCATGTTATGAAAATCTATAATTCTTGTACATGTTTTCAGAAATGAAAGACAGTTGGAGTTGATCAAATAGTTGGAGTTGGAGTTGATCAAATACATGACAGAAAGAAGAGAAAGACAGACATCTCTTACCTTAGCCTTAAGCCACTGAGTGCAAGCAGGCAAAAAAAGAGAAGAAAGAAAACAGGACATGCTCATTGGTTAATGGTTAAAAAAGTGAGTGTGAAATTCAAGCATTATGCATGAACTCTACATCTATTCTTCATTAATACATTTTTATAAACCGTATGTAAAGTTAAAAGAGCATCATGAAGCAAAACATTAGGGAGTAGAGGAAGGCAGCAGGACATCTGGGACACTAATATAAGAAAACATGCTCATGTAAATCAGTGAGTCAAAAAGCCCCATGTGACACCCAACCAGACTCAAGTGGTTTGAATTGACCAACATACTGAAAACATGAGGGGCTGAACATCTGTGTTACATTAACAAGGTCTATTCCCTGCAATTACAGCAATTAGTCATTATTTTAGATGATTCAATCATACTGAATAATACATAAAGCTGGTTGTGTATATGTTTATATTGTTAAAGATATACTACATTATAAGCCAAATTGTCATTCTCTTAGGGAAGTGATGTAACTTTTTTTAAAGTAACAGGTCTGATCACTTTTAGGGCTGAAGCTGATGATGATTTTCATTATTGTTCCATCTGTTTATTTAATAAAATGTCAGAAAAAAATTTTTTTTAAACAAACAAACTGTCTGACCAGTCCAAAACCTAAAGGCATTCAAATTACAACGATATCACAGAGAAAAGCAGCAAATTGTTACATTTCAAAAGCTGGCACCTGATGATTTTTGGCATTTTTACTCAACAAATAACTTAAATTATGAATTAATTAATCAATATTGTTGGTAATTCATTTTCAAGTAATTGTTTCAGCACTAATCACATTCTCAACACATCTTGAGTCGCATTTTATTCAACATTTATTAGAATATTTGCCATATTATCTTTTACAATCTGGGCTTATCAGCACGAGAATGATTTTTTCTGTAACGTCAGTCACTCCCACTTACACTTGGACACCTGCCTGCCAGAAATGAAACCCACACCAAACAACTCACTTTAGCTTTTACCCACCAAAGAGGAAGAAATAACTTCCGTTTCTTCCACTTTGTAATCACAAGTTTGAAAAAAAGTGAAACCACCACCGTACTTTAGATCAAATACACATACTGAAGCTACTCTCCAGCTCTGTTTGTGTAAGTTTATGAGTCTATTCTGTTAGCCTCAGTGTCTAGACTTGTTACAGACTGTAATCAGAATGAGACTCACTTAAATCGCTAGACATACTAGAAAGAAAGAGCAGTGCTAAGCTATATGTGGCTGTGCTGACGTTTTAAGTGTTAAGTGCACTAAGAAAAAAAAAGAAAGACTGCTGGGCAGTAAAGCACAGCGAGGTCATAAATAACAGCAGTGAGGTGTTGAGACTGGCGGAGGAGTGGCTGTAATATGGCTGAAACTATGTCACCCTGGTAAGTGCCAGTAATGCCAATAAAGGCTGTTATGGTGGAGGGAGGGGTGAGCACAGTCAACCGTAAATGTGCGAATGGGTCGTTCCGTGCTCAAGTCTGACTTCCCATCCATCCACAGGTGAGTACCCCTGGTTATGTGCATGAAAGGCAGAGGGGTGAAGATGATGATCACGCCTTGGAACGCTCGAGGGGAATCCACCCCAGCCAGGAGGAAACAGGCTGCAAGGGTGGAGGCTGCTATTTCCCCCACACAGCATGAACATATATATATATATGTACACAAACACACCCACACACGTGCATTAATATACTTCTCAGAATACTGTACATTTCTATCTAGTGGCTGGTGCAGCAGTGAGTATGAAATGACATCAATCCTTCTAAATTATTCATGGACGTGTGCGAGAGAGAAAGTGTTCTAGGGGAAAAATATGGAATGTGATATGCATTTATTTTCTGTCTGCACCGAGCCAGACAAATGCACATTCATGAACCAAAATGCAGCTACACACACACACACACACACACACACACAAAACTAGACAGAGAAATCACAGAGAATTAAAAATGAACTAGCAGTCAGGGAGTCTTCAATCCCCAGAAGTTGTCTTCCATCCGAAAATCTAACTCTTATTAAAACAACAAAATGTGATTAAATTAAAGCGATCCCCAAATGTAGACCCCCAAAATTAATCATTTTACAGATGTCTGGGTCATGTTTTTTTTTTTTATGTACTGGCAGCATGAACTGCTGTTTTCCTTTGCAGGTATATTTGAAAAAAAGGGTTCGAGCATCTACACTGATCTGAACTAAGATCCATCATTTGCAGCATCCACATGAATGATGCCTCATTTGCATAGCGGGCCCATGCCAAATCTGCCTCCGTGTGAGCCAGCTCTCAGAGGAGGAAACACTAGCTTTTGAATTTCAATCGGCGGATGTTTGAATATCAGCGGACAGCCGCTATCTCAACAGAAGGCAGACAGGGATGAAGAGGCCGACTCAAAACACGCTGTACACTGTACATACACACTCGCACACAAGCAAAACACACACACACTGAAACATTATACAAAAGAGGAAAAGAAAAAGAGGGTAGAGGAGAGGAGACAGCGGATGGATCATGGGGAGAGAGAATAAAAAATTGACTAGAATGAGCCGGAAAAGGGTTGAAAGAATATTTTCCCACAATTCAATAGGGCATGTGATGGTGTGAGTACCACTTGGCCAAGATGTCTCTCTCTTGCTCACACACACACACACACACACACACACAGACACTTTTCTATTAACTTCCAGCTAGGGAAGTTGTTACTGGGCATGAACAAAACCTCTGACAGGCAGCTACCAACAGAGCGTCTTATTCTCAGATAAGTGTTTGTTACATTTCGTGTAATCAACTAAAAGGCCAGCGTATTGATTGGCTTGCAGTGTGGCTGGATGTGTGTGAGTGAATTATGAAAGCCGACAGTCACTTTGTTCACATGAAGGTGCCAGGTGTGAACTCGACTAAGTACATGTTTTCCTGTCTAACAAAACTGATTAACACTGGAAATCAAGATGATATATCAAAGTAATGACTTTGGGATTGAGCTGCAACAGTCTGGGTGCGGTGAAGCTAGGATAGTGTGGAAGTACTTCTTGAAAACCAGTAGCTAAAAAGTGAATAGAAACTAGGATGTTCTTAATATGAGTACAAACTATGAGGCATTTATTTTGACATAATGACGAGAATCCTTCTTACTTTGACGCCGTGTCCCACATCATCCAGCAGCGTGTAGTCGATTGGCTTTCGAATGTAGCGCACCGGCCGCTCCATGTTGCCCGGGGCGATG
The DNA here is from genome assembly GCA_002120245.1 of Maccullochella peelii. NCBI lineage: Eukaryota > Metazoa > Chordata > Actinopteri > Centrarchiformes > Percichthyidae > Maccullochella > Maccullochella peelii. The sequence continues at coordinate 150,796 of LKNJ01001034.1, forward strand.
ATCTTGTGGGTGCGAGAGGTGTTCTTATTTGTGGTCAGGATGCCGATCTCTCGACGTGCCACCTTCTCCTTATGAATATCCACTGTCTGCAGGAGAGAGAAGTGAAGGGGGGGCATGAGTGGCAGGGTACAGACTTTTAGGGTTTACTTCTCACATTGCAAATACTCAAAATTTTCCAAATTCACTTCAACACAAGAGTTGTCTTGATTTTAGATATATTAGAGACATGCATGATTCCCCCTGTTTTGTATGGAGATAGGATCATATTTAAACAGAAGGCCTCCCTAGTGCCTGTTACAGTAATTTGCTTTTAATGCAAACCCAACACTTCCTCCATCTGTTTCACATTAAAAGCCTCCCAGCAGTGCAGGGGGCATAATCAACTCCCTTCCCTTCCCTGGAGGGGTTTTATTATAAAATACCTGCAAAAAGTGTTCCATTTCATTATAACAACTAAACATATAAAAGCACAACAAAGCTGTTTTTTTTTTCAGATGTGTTCAAATGGTTGCAGCAGGAACAACATGGTCACATTTGAAATAAAAACACCTGTGGGGTCCCTCAGGGCTCTGAGTGAGGCCTCATCCTCTTTTTATCATTTTACTATCCCACTCTTTTTATTTAACTGTGTTTATTATTACTATATTTATCATTTAAGCCTTTTTATTATTGCTATATTTACTATTTATTTAAGTATATTTACTGTTAAAATATTTACTATTTATTTAAGCATATTTTCTATTATTTGAGACCCAGTGCTTATTGTGAGTGTCAGCTTTCATTTGAGAAAAATTTTGCTGGCCTGTGCACAACAACAGAAAGCAGCAAAATTAACGTGTATTTATATAAAGATAATCATAGTTTTTGAGTTCCACCCTGTAAAATCCTTTGTGGTTTTTAAATCCTCAGGCCTCCCACTGCTTGGACACACACTCTGGGTTCATCCTTTGAACTCCTACTGACCCACTACTCTCTGCTCTGTTGGCCTACACCCTGGGGCCCATTTGACGAAGCTCTCCTTTAACCCCTCCCACCAGGAGCAATTGAAAATACCAGCAGCCTCCATCTCTTCTGCGATTACAGTCATTATCGCTCCCAGGACCCATTCACAGCAGGCGCCTTACGGACAGGCCTTCGATTTATGAATGATAGATAAACTGGAAGGAGTGAGGGAAGACTGAAAGCTGAAAAACGTGGGGAAGAATGAGGGAGGACGGGCGGCTTCACCTCTGGAATATGTGGTCACACTTGCAAGAAGAGTGCTGACGAATGTGTTGCTAAGGCTCATGTGCGACATTTATGAATCCATGACTTAATCCTCCTGTAAATACTGTACCTCTCCCTGCACTGGTTCATACTAGATTGTAAAAGGGACTGATATGAAATGAAAATAAACCATATAAGTGTGTGTGAGTGCATGTTTTGTACGTAGATGTGTGCCCGTATGTGTGTGCGAGACCCACGCAGCAATGAGGTCACGCATCAATCACAACTCAGATGTCTCATCCAGTCGACCCGACAGCTCCACGGCTGCGACCGCCTCTCTGGGCTGAGTGCTGCAGACGAAGAATCCAGATTGAAAGTCTGATAGGTGCTGTGAAGTTTACTCCTGCTGCGCCCTCTGTGTCTGACGTGAAGTCTGTGTGCTGCATGTGAGATATATATAGAAAACATCTAGAGGGGGTCTCTTTTTTTTTGTTTAGGAGAGGAAACGGAAACGACACGCCCTGCTTGAGCTGGGCAGCAAGAAAAAAAGACCCGCCTATTTCCTGCCTGTGAAAGGCGAGTAGAGGTGGAGTGCACATCAGAGAAAGCGAGAACAACAAAACTCAGAAGGCCAGAAAAGCACAGACAGTTAGAGATAGACAAGATAGAGAGAGAAAATACTGTAAATGCTGTAAAGCTAATCAAAATGAGATGGATAAGAGAGTGAAGTAGTGATGGGACAGATGCTAAGAACATTTTTAGTCTCTAGATTTAAGTAGGGCTGAACAATATACAAAAAAAATCATATTGCGATTATTTTGACAGATAATGCAATACAAGTCACAATTTTAGAGGGAATGGTCATTTCTGCCTTTCATTGTCATTGAGAAAAATATTAAAATTATGATTTTTGCTGGGGTCTGTACCAAACAAGCATGTTCCCTTACGTCTGGAGAACATGATTTGTAGGCCGGGGCTTCTCTGCAACACCACCATGCTTTATTTATGATGTTGTGACACATTTTACCTTTATCAAAAAGTTGCAGCTCCTGCGATTTGGATATTGCACTTGGCCATATTGTAATTTTGATAATATTTGGATTAATTGTTCAGCCCTAGATTTAAGCTGACATTATTTAAAATGTGCACTTTTACGACAAATTGAAGCAGCAGTGCAACAAGCTTGGCACACATCTGTAGGTGATGACTGAACCTCGTCAGCTTCATTTCAGCATTTCCTCTACATACACATTGCGGAAAGTGAAGTAATCTTTCAGAAACATCTAGGCATAACTGTTACCTAATCATTGACGACAGGTCTCTGTTTGCACTTCCTGCGCTCTCTCAATCTCATTTTCTTTTGTAATCTCTTTACTCAAATAAACATGTGGCTGTCTGCTCAACCTCTGCAGTGTGTTGAGAGCAGATGGTACAGCTGTAATTTTCACTGTTCGATCCATATAGTAGTTCCAGCCTAATAAATCTGTGTTTTAGTAAATGATTAGTCTCTGCAGTACAGTGGAACAAGTTGTACTTTTGAAAAGTGTTGCTGGCAAGAGGAAACCATGATGTAGTCTATAGTGAGATTCCAAGACGTGTCAGCAGATGTGTGATTTCATACATCAATGATCTCATATATGGCTTGGTAACAAGTCTACAAATTCAGACAATTCTATTGTGGACAAAAAATTCTGGAGTTATGAATGAAACCTCACATTGATTAAACTCACTGCTATTTTGCATTTAGGTAGTATGCACTTACGTAGTAGTAGCATTTCTTGTATGATTTTGTGACAGCCTCCTCTGCTGTGGGCTTTTAAATCCTACAGAGATGGGACTTGGGTTTGGCAGAAGTGTTTGGCTCCCTCCTCTTCCTAATCCCATTTTAACTCTTTCAAGTCGAGACAATTTGCACAGTCTAAGCCAGAAAAACAACCAGGGAAGTTATAATTTAATTTCTTGGACACATCACTACTAGAATAATGAATCAAAGCCCTGGGGACATACCTGTACGAGAGGCATGCAAAATTAAATTAACTTTTCCAACCCATCTGTGCCTGAGATGTCTACTTTGAGACCGCTACTTTTAAGGACATACATCTCCTTTTTTTATATTTTCATGCACCCATGTCTATTGGATTGTCCTTCATAAAGCCTTCATGACATCGTCAACTTGGTTGACTTAGGTAGGACACAGGGCTGGTAAGTTAACAATATAGTGTCATGCTTGTTTGTTCTATGCAAAAGACCAAAATATAGCATGGTGCCTTCTCTTGTCCTAGTTAAACTCCTGAAACAAAGAAACGAGATTCATCATTCGCCTTTATGTTATGAGGACTTTCTTTAAAAAAGTGCCACACCATCCTGCTCTACTGTAATGCCATCATTCCTCTTCTGAAACAGGATGTTATTTGCATATTCTCAATTTTAGTACACACTATAATAATTGGTAATCCACCTTTCTGAAATTAAGAGCACAAACATACATTGATGGAATTCTCATGGCAGGTATTTTCACATGCAGCAAAGTGTGAGGTACAGGTGTGTCTAGTATTGTGCATCCTGCCTCACTGGCTTCGCTTCACTGGCACACTCATTATGGAATGGAGAAATTGATAATGTTATTAGTTAAACCTGTGCTTTTACTGCTATGATAAGTCAAAATGGCTGCTGTGGTAAAATAATTATTTTGAACATGATGGACAGACTGGGCCCAATTGATTGACTGTTAGAGACAAATGCTCTTAGTTTCCAACTACAGTTAAGTGACCATACTGACCTACCAGTTTCTGTACTGGGGCAGTGTCAAGTGTTCACACCAGGCCCTACAAGAGCCTTGTAACCACAAGTTACAAGAGCCAGTGTATCTGAAGCACCACTGACCATCTCTAAAGGATCAATAAAAGACTTTCATTGTTCTTCATTGGACTGCACCTAACTCTACTCCATCCTGCAGCCTGTGGCGTAAAGCGGGAGCTGAAAATGTTAACCAGGCGAGAGTGCTGGCGTCAGGATTTCACTTCATCCCTGACAGGCTTAATGAAGCACACAGGGAGGGGACGGGGGACATTCACTGGCTGACAGGCAGGGCGGCCACATGAAGCATAGAGAGGGGGAAAGAGAGATAGAGGGAGGACTGCTGATGAAGCAAGAGGGACTGAAGAGGGGCTGCAGAGGTTTGGCAGCTCCAGCATGATCCCTGCCCCTGCCATATCTGTCCGTCTTTATAATGTGTCAATGTGTCACTGTGCACTTTGGTGTTATGACACGGAATAATACCAGCAAGTTTGTACCTTACTGTGCTTGAGTAAGTTTAATCTTCAGATGACAATGCATTTCCACAGCTCCAGTTCCATCAGAACAACAACAGTTATTGCAACTCACCAGACTGCTGCTCTGAGTTTCTCAGAAATGCTGTTTTCATTTATTCCAGTCGCTTTCACCATGTCATTTTTTTGATCGATATCTAGCTACTGTCAATGAAACTCATGTTGCCCTGCAGATGTTTCACATTAAAAGCCTACCAATAAAAGGACGGATTGTGCCCTGTGAGTGACCAGGCGGTTTTTAATCTGTGCAGGAAATGCTGAGTTTCACTGATAGTAGCTTAGCAGTGATCGAAAAAACAAACAAAAAAGGCAAAGTGGAAGCTTTGGAAATAATTAGTGAATGAAAATGGTATTGTTGTTGGCATGTTTCAAATAAAGGTTTCATTCTCTCTGCAGATGAAGTAAATAAAGGCCCTGGCCATGATGCATTCCCATAAATGCAATTTATGCACGTGTACCTGGGAGATGTGGTTTATGGAGGACTCCATGCGTCGTAGTTGCGAGGCCTGGATGTCCAGCAGCTGCAGCACATTGTTAGCTAAGGCATTGATCTGGTAGGCCACGCTGGCCAGAGACTGGGTGGTGTAGGCCTTGGTCTCCTCCAGGGCCTTCTTCTTGTCTTGAGCCTGGCAGAAAATAGGAGAAAAAAAGGACAGAGAGGAAGAGAAAACACTTAAGTCAGAAAAATCAGTGGAATGATGTGTGGGTTGAAGAAATGGAGAAGTTGGCACAGGGAAGTACGGTATAAGCTCCAAAAAAACTCAAGAGGAAAGGCTGCCCTCTCATTGTTACTCCCCTATCAGTTGTGCGAGCGGGAGCGAGAAGACAGCTTTCTACAGGGAACGGTATCTGACAGGACCATTCATTCTTGACTGTTAAACTGTAAAAGCCCTCCTAAGATCTGAAGGGACGTGAACAAGAGTTTATGATTCTCAGAGGGAATGAGTTTGTGGCTGCAATGCAGAATGGAATTGGACAACAATGACTTCCAAATAACTCAGAAGGACAACATGGGACAGGTGCATGGTGGGAGTCGAGCCCGGCGAGCAGGAATGCCAAATCTCCACCCGGCTGCGCAAACCATCTGTTTCTGGATGCCTTTAAATAGCAAAGGGACTGAATGGACATATTTATAGTTTGGAAACAAAACAGGGACAATGCAGACACACAGAAAACCACTCCAACAGGGGACTGCCAGGAAACTGAAAGTGGATTGCAACTAGCAATTATTTTTCAATATAAATTCTTCTATTGATTTTCCTTTTTCATTAATAAATTCCTCATTTAGTGTATAAAAAGTTGACACTGACAAATGGCTACCACAAGTTGAAAAGTAACTAGTTTGTTTTACCAAAAGCCCAAAAAACCCAAAGTTGCTCAATTTACAAACATAATGAAATGAGTTGAAAAATGCAAATCTTTACAATTTTATAAGAATTATAATAATAATTTTATTTATATAGCACTTTTCAAGGTTAAGCACAAAGTGCTTTCCAGATTAAAGGATTTACAGAACAATGATAAAAAAATCAAATATAAGAGATAAAGTAGACAGAATGCCAAAAAAGAACAAACTCTTGAATTTAAACAGATAAAAGTGTAAATCATATGGAAGTACATATAGGTACTAAGTAAAAACACTAAAATGATGATGCTGAAACAAGCACAATTAAACTATGTCAATGACAATAAAGTTAAAATAAAACACCATAAAATAGTAGTATAAAAAGGAAATATGAAACTGATGTGAAAATGGAAAAATTAAGTGTAGGCCATCTTATAAAAGTGAGCTTTAAAGAGGCATCTCACACTGAGGGGAAGGCTGTTCCAGAGCCGGTCATATACTGTATGCTATGACCTGCAAATATTTGGTATTTTACTATATGTTGTCTTAAAAGTAGTCAAATATTAAAATAGCCATTGATTAATTTCTTTCAATCAACTAATTGTTTATCGGCTAATCACTTCAGCTCTAGTTATCTCACATCCTACCTCCAAGTATGACTTGGGCTTTTCATGTAGCCTCGTGGAGCAAGGAGTTGCATCACTGTTTCATGACCCCCAGAATTGTACAATTAAATGACATCTTGTAGTTACACAGTAGCTATGGTGTCGATTCAACACATTAAAAAAAACTTGACAGGCTAACCTGGAAATTGTGATGCATTTAATAAATATAGAAATAACTGAAACACTATATTGTGACTTGCTACTTATGTACAAACTGATATTTTAAGAAATACGCCTATTCAACTTCTTCTTGGCGAGAGTTAAATGAGAAGACCAATATCACTCTCATATCTTTGCATTATATACAGTATTTAGCTAGAGGTCAGAAAATGATAAGCGTGGCTTAGCATAAAAACTGGAAGTAGGGGCAAAAAGCTAGCTTGGCTCGCTCCAAAATAAAAAAAAAACTTATGCCTACACATCAGCACCTCTCAAGCTCACTTATTAACACATTGTAACTTTCTCGTTTAAGTGTGTTTTTCAAAATGTCAAACTATTCCTTTAAAAGGGCTTATACCCACTGAGTTTGATCTGTTGCTGTATTGTAAGCCATGGTTCGTACAGATTTTTAAGAGTAAAATTCAAGCACTTTCAAGGTACCTTAACCAAACATTTAAAAGACTCTCAAAGCCTTTATCATCTCATCTAAATTGTTACTATAAGTGCAATTGCGAAAAATAAAGTTCACAGAATTCCTTTATACCCACAGCAATCAATGTTTATTGTCACTTTGTTTATTTTACCAGCTATATTAACTTTGATTGTATGTTTTGATCAGGACTATTTAATGCTTCCTTATTTCCAGAGTAAGGGATCAACAGAGGACTTATCTAGCTATGAATGTCGAGTAAACACAAGAAAAAAACTTTCCTTTATTATGTTGAAAATCAATCATTTTTCAAGGAGCATATTCGATTTCAAACATTTTCCTAACCTTGAAAACATAACGATTAAAATCAAGCATTGTACGAACCCTGATAAGCTGTTCAGTCACTCTGATTATTTGGTGCCTACCTTTAAAGCTCTAATCTAGAATCCCATAAATGCTGTGTCAGTGCCACAAAGACATCAGCTATGATTTACCAGCTGTTACCAAACAACAATTTGCTCTGTGTGTGAGTGTGGTAGCAGGAGGCTAACAGCCTACACCGTGACACCACTTTGCAACAGGACCACCTGCTACCTTGCAAACCACCTGCAGCACCACAGTCGGGGCAGAAGAGGCAACACTGCCGCCTAATTTAGCATTATCACAGAGACTGGAACAGGCCCTCATACCTGAGCTTGGAAAACGCTGACTTGTGTTGTACAGACTGCTGAAACACCTTGCAGAGTCACATTTTACTATTCTCATGAGTCACTTACACACAAAGATTTAAAGAAATGACCAATATACACATGAGCAATAACATTAGACATAAACTGTTATCTTTAACACAGTGCAATGCTTTAATGAGAGGGAGATGGAAGAAGAAAATGTGTGAACTGGGATTTAAAGAGGTTAAAACTCATTTAAAAAAGTCTGAAAATATCCTGCATGAAGACCTGTGGTAATAATAGACTGCATCTCCCTAATACACATTATTCATTATGGATTTCTCCCTCTCTCTCCCTCTCTCTCTCTCTCTGCCGCTTTGAGATGTTTTGTTTCATATTAAGCTTACAAAAGGCCTCTTGTAACGGCTCCGCTTATTTCTTTTTTGTTAAGCACCTGACTCAACCTTAACAATGCATTAAAATAAAGCAATTTCAGAGTCCCATCTCATACTGAACACCAGGTCTGATACTGGATGGACCTCAAGAATCAGCCATGATGAGTCAGAGGGGTATCACGTGAGCTGACAGCGGGGATATTGGCAGGGTCAACATCAGGGAAATATTAAGTAGATTCATGGGCTTCCATCTAACAACGCTTTTTCCACACACCTCCTTGTAGAGAGGAAAGAGTATTTCTCTTTAACTCAGAAAACAAAAGTGATACTGATGCCAATTGGTCCGTTCAAAAAAAAGTGCCACTCAGACATATATTGACATACTGGAACAAAATGAAGAAAGTAGCGTTCATTTTAAGTTCGAGCATTTCTTTAAACCTAAATGTTAAGACCCGTCTACACACCCATAGCAAAACCGGCCTGTCTGTATCCCAGAAACAGCACGATATTCATTGTTCAATATTACAACATATCCTCCAAAGAGTTGCTATTTTGGTATACAAAGGCCTTAAGAAAGGTGTTAAGAAAGCGGAGTTCTGCTTTGTATGTCACTAATCTTTCTGTAGGTGACACTTTTTCAAATGGCTCATTTCAAATATGTTATCTAAGAATAAAACTCTTCTTTTTTTCTCTCCAGCATCACAGAGGGCATGCATTGCCAGTATGGTGTTTTGTTCAATTTTCCTATTCCATAAACTGCATTTAAAAAACGTTATTCCCACAGGATAATGCAGATCTATGTAACATCAAGACAACCAGGTATTACTTCACGTCTATGACAACAATATGTGAAGAGATTTAAAAAACGGTGAGCCACTGGGAGCAATAACCTAAATTAAGGACTGTATTCAGAATACAGAAACATATTCTACCACACACAGTCTGAGCAGCCTCCTTACTCTTAATTCCCTGTTGTGTTTGTCAAATGTGTTTATATGCATGCAGGATTCAAGCTAATGTTTTTAATGTCCCTGAAGAAATCATTATTCAGGAGAAGCCTCATACATGCATCTTCATATTCCAGGCAATATTCTATATTGCAGGAGAAAGTGAAACTAAAGTAATATGTAAATAATATGGATTGCTATCGATTGAATCACTTGATTTGACATTTAAACCAGACAAATCGTCTATGACTTAAATGGCTGTTCCAAATACTTGGTCCATTGTGCATGAATCATTTAACTACATGTAAATAAATGGATGCAACAACAATGAAGGTAATAAATCTTATCTGGATGATGCCAGCTATTTCCAGAAAAACAACCCCAGTGCATCATGGACATCAGTCATATGATATGTCGTCAAAAATGACATGGTATTATTGATTTTACAATGTGTTGGGTTACAGGCTGAGGTAATATGATGCAAACATGTTGTGGCGATGAATATAGACAATGCTTCAAGAAGATATGATCGAAAAATCCAGCGTGCAATTTTCCACCAAACATACTTTTTCCTCATTGTCCACAACAAACACAAAATGTTCTTAACATGTCAGGGATTTTTTTTCTTGATCAACTGGTATGTGAAGGGCCCATAAATCACACTTCAGAATCAGGCTTGAGCATGTCTACTGTCCATCTGCAACACCTTACATGTGTGGTTTTTCATTTCGTTTAGCTGTGACTTGTTTTACTTGTTCACAAAATGTGCAGTTGGGGGTGCAGGAAGTATACATCTATGAATGAAACCACATAAATATGTGCCTAGTAGCGACATAGAAGGGTCAAGCTGGTGTCACTAACAAGATGTAGTCAAAATCATCATGTCCACACAATAATCCAAATGACTGAAATTTAAAACATCCCCAAGTGAACATGTATCAATATATCAGCCACCTAAATAGACCCTAAATAAAATGTGGAAATAGCACAGCCTTTGAGCCAAATAATAAAATTCTCAGATAGCGTTTTGCATAATGATACTGGGGTGAGCACACTGCAGCACGGAGCTGTGCATGCTTGTTAGTGTCTAAGCATGCATTCAGGCAGTGTAACCTACATTGGCTTTCTGATGACAAGCAGGGAAAAGTGACTCTACGTGTTATAACGGCGTAACTGTGGGCTTTCTCAGCACCACGGTCAAAGAATGAGCATGCAGGTTTCTGGCGTGTGCTGACCCGGCAACAGATGCTGCTGTTCACACACCAGACCATTCAACCTAGTGATGCTCTATGATGTAGGCTCACACACTCACCCACATTTACTGAATACACTCTCGCCACGGCAAAGTAACATGGTGATGAGGTTTATTTTGAGTAACTCTTCAGGCTAGAAATAATATTTTATACACAGTGGGGAATGGATCATTGTGATTTTGTCTGAGGGAGACCCCCCCAATCTGAGAAACATTTTGCTGTTGGACATGTACAGGACTGAATTACATTTCATAGCATTTTGTACGTGGAGATATAACACAAGCTGTAATAATGACTCTCTTCAAAACAGTTACTTCCAGTGAGATGAATAAAATAAGTAAGGCTTGTATTGTTCCTGCAAGTCCCTGGGTTTGTCCCCAGTTTGGGAACCACTTCTTCTGACTACTGATTCAAACTTTTCCTGACACTGATTTAACATTCAGTCTGTATATGCAAAAACAAGCAGACACACCTATCATTAACCTGCACCATGTATTTGATTACAAGCAAATGATCCATGGACGTGCTCTGGAGCCATGTTTTCAGCACTGTAGCAGACACATGATATCTACATCATGAGTAGCTTGACTACACATCTAGAGTCTTACATGACTTGTGTTTTTCCCCTAAAAGTCTTTAAGGACTTGGCCTACATAATGATATCCACTGATACACAACCTAACAGATGAGAGATGCTTGGAGCCTATGTTAATAAGACTAAAAACCAAATGAACTCGTTATAACAGTCCTAGTGAGTAGCGTGTCTTTACTCAATATGCTACAGTTATAGTGAGTGTATAGTGACTAAGCGTTTAATGGTATTTCACTCATTCTTTTTATGGACCTATAACATCCACAAAATATTACTAAGCACTTACAGTTTTGCTAATGTTAGCTTTTAAATTTTGCACGAGTATAAAGGCTCTTAATAGATGTTTTTTCCTTTATAACGCTGTTATATGGCCCAGACGTGTGACGCCTATTTGGTGTAAGACGCATAAAAAAGGATAATTAACGTTAACGTCAAAATTCATTTTAAATATTGTGGGGCCGAGATTATATTCTGTCACAGGTACCTATCAGAGAATGCAGTCAGTGACAAACCACTGGGTCACAACAACGACACACCCTCTAAAGCCCCCAGCAGCTTTCTACACACCGAGTATAGCTTTTACATGTGAACACGGCTCCGGTAAACCAGGCCGGCTAGCCAAACCCAGAAAATAACGAAACACAGCCATGCCCGACACGGCACCGAGCCGCGACTGAATCATTATACCGGGGAAAAGGCCACTCTGTGTAGCTAGCGGTTTGAGGATCCCTTTCGTTGCGACCAGCATTTCCTGTCCCTGTGGTTTCACTCACTTCTACTACAGCACCGCAGACACGACAGAGATTACTGAGAAATTTACCAAATGTAATGGCCGTTAGGAATCTCTTACCTGAACATAATTGTTTTCACAGTATTCCGCAACCCGGGACAGGTTCTGGTAGCTTTCCACAAGAGCTCTTTTGCCGGCAGGAATTTCCTCCTCTAATAGCATTTGTAGCTCTGCCATCTTACATCCCTTTGCATTTCTCTCCTCTCTGTCCTTTTTAGTGAGGCGAGGCGGTGATGCTGTGCTGTGTTGCTGAGAGAGGGGCTCCCCCGCCTGGCATTGTGGGGCAGCCCGTGACAAATGGAGGCTACTTGATAAACGGCGGCCGCTGATTGGCTGAGAAGCCGAGGGAGAAGCGCAGTAGACCAATGACATTTCACTGTATTGATTTTGTTAAAATAATAGGAATTATAACTATTATTATTATTATTATTATTATTATTATTATTACTATAAAGATATGTTGTTTATGTGTCCACATTTCTTTCTCCCTTTTTATTATTTTCCCCCTGAAAACAAAACACGTACACAAAAATACACACAAAAAAGAAAACGTGCCAATTGAAAAAACGTAAAATCAGATCAGATCATAAAAAAAGGCACAAATGACTCGCAGAAGAGCAGATATCTGTAAAAGTGAAGATACATTTTACACTTACAACACAGTAACTAACAGTCATCACAATTACTAAATGTAAATGGAATATATTCTAATCTAAAAACATTATGGAATTATATATATTCCATAATATTTTAGCCTATTTATTGAAACACTTGATTCCATACAACGTGGCAACTGCAGATTAGAAATGAGCCTACAGTATACCACAGAAACCCCTATGTGTTTCTAAAGGTGATAAGAAAGACACACAAATGCATTTTTAAGTTTTAAAGAATTACTATTGTTCCTGGAGGGTATCACAACATATTTTGTTAAAAACATTTTAGTGATATTTTGCTTTAAAAGGGAATAACCCCATCGACACTACATTTCCCATGCATCACCGCGGTTTAATTACCCACTGAGAAGGGTTTGTGGGATTTGAAGGAGTAGACGTTGAGCCTCGAGCTACCATTTGCGGAGGTTTTGCTCAACAAAAACTACATTTCCCAGATATATTTAGTAACCAAACGCTGACTGTTTGGCTCATCCTTGACCGGAGTCGAGATTGGCTTTCTGCTGCATATTGCGGACAGACACCGGGCTAATGAAATAATTATCGCACCGGGGGATATGAACTTTATGGTGAGTTTCTAACAAATTAGCCACAGAGGGAATCATTTCTGTTAAAGAACAATGTCTGTTGGCGCTAAACCGATAAGGGCTTATTAAATAGACCAATCTTATCTTAGACTATAGGATAGGATCCTTGATTAAAGAGGATACAGTCTTCCTCCTCAGATAAGACAAGTGGCAACTAGCTGCAGTGAGGACCAAATTGTGTTGAAGTGTCCCTCGCTGAACACTTCCTGAACTGCTTCGATTTTTTCCATTAATTGCTTCATTTTCTTGTTCAAGACGTGAGGACTCCTTCATGTCATCCCTGTTGGGGCTCAGCATGGCGCAGGAGGAGGACAAACACAGCCTGGAGGCGAAATTTGCGGCTGCAGTTAAAGTGATCCGGAGTTTGCCTGAAGAAGGTGATAACTTCTTCTATTCTACTCTGTCCTAGTCTATGAATGACAACAATTGGACTTAAGTGTTTAGTTATGTGCTTTTATATAGTATGAGGTCTGTGCTTGTTGGTGTGTAAACACTCTTGGTGATTGACCTACATGCAGAGCATTTGAGAGCTGTCACTCTTAGCTAACCCTCTATTGACAAAGCTGCTATAAGGATGAGAGCTGATTAAGTCAATCAGTCATTTCTCAAGTCTAATAACAGCTCATGCAGCTCAGTATAACATTTCATGCTTTTATTACATTTTCAAGCTGTCCTACACATGTATGTTTTCCCTTTATAATGTGCTTCCTTAATGTCTCAGGTCCTTTCCAGCCATCTGATGACATGATGCTGATGCTCTATAGTTACTACAAGCAGGCCACCCTGGGGCCCTGCAATATCCCCAGACCAAACGGCTTCTGGGACACTCGTGGCAAAGCTAAATGGTAAGTACTTGTAATGCTAGTGGCCACAGGGGAGACAGAGCAGGTGCAGGTGGACAGATAAGATCCATAATATTCATTCTAGTCTCATCCCCTGTCCATTCTGAGCCTGTAGGTCAAATAAGTCACTTCACATGCCTGCTATGCCATTGTTCCAAATCCATGATTTATTTTAATCATACTCAAATATTACTGCACAGATATAGAATATATTAAGTTTGGTGAGATATCTGCACCACTTAACACCACTGTGACTGCACATTTTCAGTTATTGAGTGCTCACTTTCTTCTCAGTGTTCGAGTGTTGAACTAAGACTTTGTGTTGCCAGGGATGCATGGAGCTCTTTAGGAAATATGACAAAGGAGGAAGCCATGAAGAATTATGTTGAGGACATACAGCTGGTAAGTCCTTTCAATGAAAACTAAAGCCGAATAGAAGCAGAATACATGGTAATAAACAGTTAATACACTTGGAGCACACATCTTTCTCCACATTAATGTTTTGGCATGGTAAGAAAAGTGTGAGCGCCTAACACATACAGTAAACATATGTATAATTCTAATACACAGCATATTTATAGAATTTTCCTATACAAATAAAATTGTCTAATAGCCTAGTGATGTCCCATCAGCCTCAATTGTAGTTTGTGTTTACTGCTAATTACAAAATGTCAGCATGCTAGCAGGCTAAGCTAAGATAGCGTACATGGTAAACATTATGCCTGCTAAACATCATCTCTAAGCACAGCCTTGCAGAGCTGCTAGCATGGCTTTTGACTCTTAGTCTTGTTCATGAAAAATGACTCACTATAGTGTTTATTTGAGAAATTTGTTAAATCAGTCAGCCTTTGATATATATAATTACATCTAATTAACTTGTTTTGTGATGACTTGTTGACAGTCTTACCAACTTATTTATACAAAACATGTGTTTTATTCTGGCAATTTCAAATGATGCGTATTCTCCTAATCCCTTTTCAACATAATCTTTATTATTCATGTGTGCTGTCAGATTTTGGAGACCATCCCAATCTCAGATGAAGTGTCTGACCTGGTGCAGAAGCTTGGCAACTTCTACACAGAGATAGATTGGGAAGGAGAAGAAAATGAGGTGGACAGGAGGCCCTTCACCAGGCCTTTTGCACAACATGCAGGTAATGTACATGAGCCGCGATGCCATAATAACTACACACTAAAAAACACATCAAAGGAAAAAAGAATACAATCCAGGGAGGGCTCTGCTGCTCAAGTGGGATGTAGTAGTACTGCTGTCTTTGTTAGTCACACAGATGGCATTTTTTTCAAATATTGAGCCTGTCTTACATGTGTTTTTATCACTAGATGAGCTGGTCAAAGCATTTAAGAAACCAACATTGGAAGGCAAGTCTTCTGTGTTCTAACTGTAGCTGTAGAATTGATAGATTAGTCCCACAGTGTATAAGCTTATTTCAACCTTATCAAGTTGCTTTTGTGGCCGCTTCATTTGACTGACAAAGGATAAATGTACATTGTCCTTGGCTTACACTGCAGGAACTGTAAGAAGTTAGATTGTTAGATGGATGAAAGTTTCTGTGTTAATCTGTCGTGCATGTGCTGTAGTTAGTCAGCGTGTTGGTTGTTGGCTTACGCCGTTATTTGCACTTTGTGGTATGTAGTGCGTAGAAGCTGTGAACCGCAAGACATTCTGTCGACCAGCTGTGTGTATGTCTTTGCTTTGTGTAGCTTTACGCTGTGCTACACATGCTGTGATAAAGAGTTAATCGAGAGTGTTTCCCTCACTGATCAGGCTATGGGGATCTGTGGGATGATATACAAAACCTCCAAGAACATGACGAAGACAGCAGTGTTCACAGCATAAGTGTCAGTAGCGTGGAGGCAGAGGGAAGCAAAGAAAGTAGTGAAATCGAGAGAAAAGAGGAGAGTAGTAATTGGAAGAACAGTGAGGAAGAGGAGAATGGGGACGAAGAAGACAATACAGACGATGAAGACAAGGAGGAGGAAAAAGGTACCATCCGTAGTTGTAGTTTTAGCTGTTTTGTGCTGTGAAGTTTTCTGTGTGGTGGAGGTTACACACTAAGCCAACGAGAGTATTCTTTACATAATTTAAATGGTAAGACTGGCGATATTCTATATTTTTCTTAATGTCAACAAATCCCGTGAAAAGACCAAAGCAATGCCTGATAGATCTTATTCCTCTGTCCCATTGAGGAATTAAAGCAACTGTTTGTGTATTTGTGCTCTGTTCTTCAGTTTGTCTAACTAAACTGACTAAAAATCAGCCGGTACACATTTATTTTTTCTCTAAGAATAAAACTTTCACTATAACATGACACCCTTGAGTTAATTTTAAGGGTGCAAGGTGTACATCGTTTCCATTAAAGTAACTGAATGTGATGTGTTTTCCCTCTGAATGCATTCATATAAATGAGAACAGTATTTCAAGGCGATAAAGGAGAAAAGTAATTTGCACTAAGTGCATCCAGGATGAGATATGGCTAGACAAAGGGCACGTAAAAAAGAACTCATACTCTCTCTGTCTCTCTCACTCTCTTTTGTATTGTCTCAGACTGGAGTCCTGACCCAAGGCTTCTGATGGTGGAGGACAAGAGGTGGAGGTCTGACACCAGGGGGTCCAGCAGCAGCATGGAGCCCAGCATGTCCTCCTTCACCAACGGGACACACAGCTCCCTCAACAGCGAGGTGGAGGAGGAAGAACTGACCTGTTCCGTAGAGCCCAGTGTGCAGTATAACTCCCATATGCACTTTAATGGACATCTGAGTGGTAAAATTACACTTTAATGCAAAAAGTGTATATATGATTGTATAACACATTATATAAAAAAGCACAAGATTTGATAACGCATACCTCAAAATAGGTTATGATAATGATTACTCTTCCAGATTCCTTTTGTGTAAAACCTAAAACAATAACAATAATAAGTGCAAAAAGAATGCAAAATAATCAGCAAAAAGAAAAAACTACCAAAATACTGTAAGTCATACTATATAGTACTGTATAGTCCTTAAAGTAAAGCATACAGCTGTCACTTGCCAACAGACTCTATAGCCCACTAGGCTGCAATAACTGAGAAGCAGTAAACACAATACTGACATATTATCACCTTTTAAGTTCATATGGCAAACATGTTTCCAAATATTTGCCTTTTTACACATCCAGCAGTCACTGAGCAGCATTAGCATGTATGTGGAGCCATGTTTCTAGCCACATGGCGAATGTAAGTTCAAAATTCACTCCCTTTTCAGCTCTGTTTTGGTCTCCACCAACTCCTGAGGGAAATATCTGGCTCATTAGCTGCTAAATGCTTTGCTATGTTAAGTATCTAGTCACTAATTTTGTCTTTTTGTTATTGTAGATAACAAACAATTATGCTATTAGAGCGGTGAGACTGAACCAAAACAGTAAAACTGCGAGTAGGAAAACCAAAACAGTGAGCTGAAAGATGCTAAAACGCTACAATAGCTGAGGGGAACTGCAGTGTCGGGTGACACTAAGAGCAACCCCTTTCACATACACATTTGATCCTTTGTTGTTATAAAAATACTGATTATGGCCATTTTAAATATGGATAATTATATTCTGAAATAATGCTGTGTGTATAAACACAAAAGTCAATAAACATTGCAATGTTGTTAAAGAATACAGCAAACACAATGTTTATTATGTAGATGTACAGTGAAGAATGATATAATTTACCATGTTCATGTTTATTGTTGGTGTGCTGTGTTTGGCATCGTTCAGATCATAGCGGTGCTGTTCCTGAGAAGAACCGCCGATCTACCGACTCAGATAATGAGGAATTCTGTGACTCATTGGAGCATCTGGCCATGGAAGAGGTGTGGTGTCCCTCCTCCAAAGTGTGCACCACATTAAAGGATTAGTTTTTGACATTTTAGGAAATATTTGCTTTCTTTTTGAGAGCTAGATGAGAAGATCGATACCACTCTCATGTCTCTAAACATGTAGCCAGAGTCAGTTAGCTTAGCTTAGCATAAAGACTGGAAGCAGGGGGAAAGAGCTGTCTACCAGCACCTCTAAAGCTCACAATACGACAAGACTCCAGGAAATCATTGCGCCCGGCCAAGAAATAGTCCAGCACATAAACTCCCAGTAACAAATACAACATGTTGTTTATGCACTTCGGTTTTTGTACAGATTAAACTAGCTTCAGAGTTTTAGAGCTTTAAAAGGGCTGGTAGGTGCATTTTTGAACTTGGGACAGAGCCAGGCTAGCTGTTTCCCCCTGGTCCCAGTCTTTATGCTAAGCTAAGCTAACTCCAGGCTGTAGCTTCATATTTAATGGACAGAAATGAGAGCGGTATCGATTTTTCTCCTGTAACCCTAGATAAAGTGTATTTCCCAAAATGTCAAACTCTTCCTTTAATCAGATCATTATAGAAAGAAAGTCATAAGGAGTTGCAAAGTAAAACACAAGTTGAACGTGTTCTGACCTAAGTGCTATTCAAACTCTTCTTTTCCTACCAAGGGGCTGTCTACATCAAAAATTCTGTCACCTGGATTAGGAGCTGCCTCAGTGAGGCAAAAAGATCTTTGGTTTGAGAGCAACACTACTCCGAATGGAGGAGAGGATCAAGTACTAATGGGAGATTCCTACCTTAGAGAAGGGATTAGTACAAGCCAACACAACAGCTCCTTGTCAAGAAGAGGGAGAGGTGAGACTACAGTAGCCGACTTTGATTCATACTGACACTGTATCCCTAATTTATACCTTTCTCCTAAGATGTGCACTTAGTTCATCCTCCTAAGAATTTAAAGGCATCAGATACCTTAAAACATAGCATTAACATTCTGACTCCCGTTTCAGGCTCTCAGTCGCCAAGGGCAACCTGCAGCTCTCAGCAGTGTGCCAGTGTAGATGCTGCCTGCTGTTGTGCATCACAGAGCAGACATCCTGTCAGTGCTGCCAGGGGAAACGTCAATGAGCAAATAGCCACAGCTCTGCTGAGGCTGCAGCATGATATGGCCACTGTGTTGCACAGGCTGCACGCTCTGGAGGCGCTCACACTGTCACAGGTGAAAGACCAGAGGTGTTAGTCACATAACGTACGCTATGGTGATCGAGACATTGTCACCTCTTTTTGCCATCACACAAGCTGTACCTGTGTACTAGAATGTAACATTATTGATGACAGTCTCCATGACAATTTATTATATTTTTTTTTCTTTACTTTATTATTACATTTTTCAGTCAAGATCATCTTTGCCAAGGCAGGAGGACTCCCTACCTGTAGCAGAAAAGGTCCTTATAAAAATATTTTCTAAAGTTTATTTGATTTTTATTTAAAATAGTTTTTTATTAGAGAATTTTATGGCCAAGTAGTATCCAATCAGGAAACAGTCGCTGTAATGCAAGTTTCTGTTTTTATAGTTCCCGAGACCCTCCTGGTGGCCTTTTGACTTCTGTCCACTCACGGTGGTGTTGACTGCACTCTGGCCTCTGATAGCCCATTGGCTTGTCCAGGTTTATTTACAATGGAAGAGAAGGTGAGCAAAATACTAATCAAAAATGTCCTGGTCTATTGTCACTAATTACTCTTTTTTGTATTTATACCTCTACTATAGACTACTAAAACTCTTGTTTCACCTTTTCTCTACAGGAAAATCCCCTGAACTGTCTGATAACTGAAGAACATGAACCCGGGATGAAATTGCACTTTTGTTGCTTTGTGGCTTTTTTCCAGCCACCACCACAGATGGAGTGTAATGAGGCACCAGTAGAAGTGGAAAGGCCACCTTAGATTAATTAATGGTAAGAAAGGTGTTTAAAGGGAGCCTCTGTTGCATTTTGACTTCATGGATACTTTTTAGGTGTTTGAGAGAGGGAGGATGTATGCATTATAAATGCTGGCACATTTTCTTTGTTACAGTCAGCTTAGCATTAGGTGGTGATCTTATTTATGACATGTCTCACATATCACAGTAAGTCAATGTAAACATAACTCACATTTTTTCCCCATTGTCATTGCCAGTTATTTAATTTATTGTACATTTCATTGTTTGTTTAGGCTTCTTTTAATGTTTTTGTCAAACTATTTTTTTCCTGATAACTAAGGACATCAGCCTTTTATATTTATTGTCCGAAATATATAAATATTTTAGGGGCATTTCATTTTGGACCAAATACACATGGTGACAAATATGGTTATTCATGTGTAAAAGTGTATACTTATTGTGTGGCTTCAATGCAATAGAATCGAAGATTGTACTTTTGCAAAAAGTGAGATACAGAGTAAGGACAATCTATATATTTATCATTGTGTCTTGTCAGCTGTGCAGTAAAAAATAAAGAATAGGCTACTCAGTTTAAGCAAGGGTGTCGTGCTTTCAAATATAGTTTTAAAACACAAGTATATGAAGCAATTGACATGCAATAAACACATTCTTGGGAAAAACACATCTATTGTAGTGACTCTTTTATTTTGATGCTCAAAATCGAGATTAAAGACTGTAAAGCTGTGACTGCTCTTGAAAAGGGCTGACTGTCTGCTATCTTTGTTATTTCTGCTTATCTGAGGGAGGAACCATGAGCTGAAAAATACAAGTGATCTATCACATTTTAAACTACTGTAAATGTGCAGAATTTACAATAAATGTTTACATTAATTGGAGCTCGATAAACGGAACGTAAGCTAGGCCAGAAAAAGGAGCACAGATTTCGCCAGGGATACAAAATCTGTTACAATACGGTGGAGGTCATATCCGGTTTATTTTCAGCTGTCAGAGTACCGCTGAAGTTCGCAGTTTGACTTGCTATGCCTGCTACAGAAAGAGAAAGCGAACGCAATACAGACCTTAAACTCACAGGGACAGTGGTAGAACTTGCGTAGCTTAACGGCCGTTTTGTACCAGTGAGAATTAAAAATGTTTTCTTTGACCGTCCAACCACAGGTAAGTTAAGAAAAGCAAGAAACGTTAGGCCAAGCTAACATTAGCATTGTTGTTGTTTTGGTACTCACTCCGTTCAGTTGAGCCTGCTAGCAAGCTAAGTTAACCTTAGCTTGTTTTCGTTCTGAGCCAGACTGCTGTCGACCTTTCGTTATGGTTTGGTCATTTGAAAGAAACTCATATTTACGACAGTTTGTCTATTATTTCTATTGACCCGTAATTAAACTGAAATAAAGAGTGTGCGGGGCCGTTGAGAGAACTTAGAGTTCAGCTCAGTGTGTCCTTAGCTGCCAGATGGGAAACTGCGTCAATGAGCGACATGTTTGATTACTGATGGTTTGCATATTCCAATATATGTTCCAATTAGCAGTTTAACCAACCTTTCTACCGACAAGTGACCCTCACCTTTATGTGGCTACTTTTATATTCAGAACCAGCTGGATTATACGCTTGATTTGGATCATGTTGACTTTGTAACAACAACTAGCTGATGTACTTTACCTGAGACTACCAACAGTCCCTATGTTAGCTGCCTTTGGACCACCTAACAAACAGGGTTTGTGATGATAATTGTAACATGTATGATAGTCGTGATTTATCAATGTTCAAAACATGTCATTTATTCACACTTTGTTTACATGTGATCACAGGTGACCGTACCTCTTAGCCACCTCATCAACGTCCTCCACTCTATAAAGAGCTCAGTGGGAAGCAGCAGTGCCACCTGCAAATCAAGAAAACACAAGGAGCATGCCTCAGACTCAGAACTACACTGCACAGAGGTATACATTAGCAGGACATAATCTTTAATTGCTCAGAGACAGCATGATGCTACACTTGTTTAACAAAAACCTGTTTCAGAATAACGGTGAGGAATATAAATCAAATATCATACATGACACGGTATAATGTGTGTGTGTGTGTGTGTGTGTGTGTGTGTGTGTGTGTGTGTGTGTGCGCGCGCGCGCGCGCAGCCCATGTGGAACCTGCGTGAGCTTGGCTTATCAGACCTGGGAGCACTGCAACTGGACGAGCTGGTGAATCGTGTGTTACCACGCTTGAGTCCGCAGGAGGCACCACATACACTGCATGGACAGACACCCTGGAGGACCTCACATCTTTCTGCACACTCTTTTTTCTACAATAAGCACGGTGAGAATGGGCACCTTCGTTATAAACTGGCCTCTCATACTGTACCTTGTACCACTTAACTAGGCGTGCCTGTGGCTGGTGCTCATTTCATGGTATCAGTGACATCTGCATCTTATCTTTTTGATCAGCTTAACTACTAGGCAACTAGGGCCTCTGCTGCCACTTATTCCCTAAAGGTATCTCAGCGTTAACAGTGATACCTTGTCCTCTGTTCCCAGGCTTCTCATGTGGTGCAATGCCCATGTCGGTCCCAGTTTTTTGCAGGCAGCACCTTTCGCCTCTTCAGTCTGTCTGCACAGAGCTACCACACAGGCCAGGTAACTATGGATTAGAAGCATTTATAAGTGGTGTAATAAGTTTATCACTGATCCAAAGCTTTGTATTCAGTTGTTATGAATAAATGACTACAGTTGGTTTGTGTGCTATCTGAAAACAATACAGACTAACATTACTGAGAGAATGACAAATATTCCAGTTAATTGTCAATATTATCTGTGGTTTGCTATTTTCACATGTACGTGGTAAGTTTGCCTGTAACAATGTGTATATCTGCAATGTTTACGCTAATCTAGTAAAGTTATATGCTTTGGGAACATGGTTAGCTTTTTAATCTGCTTAAACGTCATATGCTTACTGTATATTTCAAGTGTGGGTCCAGAGCAGAGGTTTTAAAACCTTAAAAAGCAAAACCAGACGACTGCAGTCAGCCTCCGACCGCCCCCTGGAATCAGAAGGGTTTACACCATCTTTTATGAAGGTAAATGGTTGGAGATGTTCACATACATGTTATGGATCCTTCACACACCTAATGTAATAAACATGTTAAAGATACAGTTTTAAACTATTGATCAATAAGTGTAGCCTTACCAGCAACAACATTTTCACCTGGTGGAAAATGCAAGGCTTGCTGAGATTTCAAGTTGAAAAATATTCAGCTCTTGAATAGAAAATGCACCACGTCACTGCAGTTTTTTCTCTGCAGTCTAGTCAAATAAAAACGGAGATGGGCCTGTCTTCCATTGGATATTCTGCACACAATAAAAATGGAGGAAAACGTGGCAATTGGTGGTCTTCCTAGCCTGTGTCACCAACAGGCCTAAAATTTTCTTCACTGAAATAGATAGTATGTTGTTGTTGTTGTTTTTTTCTTATTTAGTAAGCTAATGTTGTCAGTTATGCAGCTGCGTTAGCTCAGTAATTGATAGCAGCTGCCTGACAGCACAAAAGGGGCCTCCAGCTGTTCTGTCCGTGCAGGAATCTAAAGATAAAGGGCGAGCAGGTGCACCATGTCCTTGTCCAGCAGTGTGATCGCCCTTGAGAGTAAAGGTGTGATAAAAGTGAAGGAGCACTGCTGACCAATCTTATCTTGTATTGCAGGGTTTCCTGTCACGTGACAAGGGGGTTGAAGTTGAAAGTCTCGACAGCCTGTTGAAGAACAAGAACATACCTGATGGACAGCAGGATGCTTTCAAGAGGGGCTTCGCTGAGGGGTTCCTAAAAGCTCAAGCCTTGACACAACGCACACAGGGCAAGTTTTAACACAAACATGCTCTAATCACACTGTAACTGTTATTCCACTATATTAGCATTGAACGGTACTGATGTCTAGTTTTCCTTCTCCAACTGTTCAGACTCTCTCAGGAGGACTCGTCTAATCCTGCTGGTGCTGCTCCTCGTTGGGCTCTATGGTATCTCCAAGACCCCCTTCATATCGGGTAAAGGCTCCTTTTCTCCTCTAAAACTGCTTTTTAATTTCATGTCATACATGAAATCACCTACAATATGTTAACATTTTAATATATTAAAATATTAAAGCTCATCATTTGCCTCCTAAACTAATCTAAGCATACTGAACATGTATTAACCCTATAAAGAACTAAGCTTCATACAACTGAACCATTTTCTAACAACTAATTCTAACCTGCAGTATTGAAGCACTAATATAGTATGCAGAGGCTGTGTGTGAGTTCATTAACCGTGCCATGCAGTGTGATTTCGAACTTTAATCTAACCATTTTGGACAGTGCGGTTCCGAACCACATCAGGCCTGGACTCTGCAGTGGACCCTGTTCAGATGAAAAATGTGACATTTGAGCACGTCAAAGGGGTCGAAGAAGCTAAGAATGAGTTGCAGGAAGTGGTGGAGTTCCTGAAAAACCCACAGAAGTTCACAGCCTTGGGAGGAAAGCTGCCAAAAGGTAGGGCTTTGCAATTTTAATAAATTCTGCACTTGTGTGTTTATAGTTTGATGATTTTTCAGCTGGTGTGGTGATTGCACAATTCCATTCAGTGCTCCTCCTTGCTTCTCTCTACTGTAGGTGTCTTACTGGTTGGCCCTCCAGGGACTGGAAAGACTCTGATGGCCAGAGCAGTGGCAGGAGAGGCAGATGTGCCATTCTACTACGCCTCAGGGTCCGAGTTTGATGAGATGTTTGTTGGAGTGGGAGCCAGCCGCATCAGAAACCTTTTCAGTGGGTTTTTTTTTTGTTTGTATTTTTGTTTTTTTATTATTTTAATATCAAAATTTACCTTCATTTGCCTTTTTGTTCCTTAGAAACCACTTGAGCAAGTTGACTTCTCTTAACACCAGAAACATTGTATAACGTTGTGCTGAATATTGTGGTACATGTGTTTATTTTTATATTTGTCGTAACTGCTTTCTTCTAGGGGAGGCTAAAGCCAATGCTCCCTGTGTGATCTTCATTGATGAACTGGACAGTGTGGGTGGGAAAAGGATTGAGTCTCCCATGCACCCTTACTCCAGACAGACTATCAACCAACTACTTGCTGAGATGGATGGGTAATCTCAAAAATGATCTGTTTCGTTTTAATTCATATTAAAGCAAATTGGGCATGTTTAGCTGGTAATATGGTACAATACATGTGTGTGCAGTAGGGGCGGGTGATATGGATAAAATCTTCTGTCATGATGTATAGAATTTTATTTATATATTGTGATATTGTAAATTTAAAGAAGAAAGAAGAATTTATGGCTAATATAACCATATTTTAATGTTTATTTTTATTAGTCCAAAAAATAAAATATATGACAAATCAAGGTACTTTATCACATTGATATAAATGTAATCTAACCTTCGATAGGCCCTGCTAACTGATTTGCAACGTGGCTTGAATTTGACTTATACAACTGCAGATATTAAAGAACAGTCTTCAATCACAAGTCCATACACTACAGTACAGTGTTGGTCAACACAAGAATAAATGAAGTACTGAAGACTGCTGTCCTGTGGTATTATTTTGTAGGTTTAAACCAAATGAAGGCGTGATCATCATTGGAGCAACCAACTTCCCAGAGGCTTTGGATAAGTACGTTTACCTCTGCTTCTCTTGCCTAGCCTGTCCAGCCAGTGGAAATGCCAAGAGCTTAAAATGCACATTCACAAATGTGAAGGTTCACAACCTTCAGAGTCACAGCTTTCCTCGTCAATGACAAAGAATAGGCTGCAACTCTGAGGCTGTTTTTCATGCAGTGACACAAAGTTCTGTGCTGCCACAGTAGTATCAGTATTTTACCTACCAACTGATCTTCTCTTTTAGTGCCCTGATCCGCCCGGGACGTTTTGACATGCAGGTGACTGTCCCCAAACCAGACGTGAAAGGACGCACAGAGATCCTCAACTGGTATCTAAAGAAGATTAAAGTGGATCCAGGTGTGAGATCAGCATCTGCTAATCCTGAATTTGACCACAATATTTGTTCTCAAATGTATAATTATGGTGTATAACCAACAGTTGTATGTCTTGGTTTGATGGTCCTGACACGCTGAACACACTGGCACTGCACAGAGCACTGGTGTTTTGTTTGTTTTTTTTAAGCTGACATCATAGTATAAATGTTTTCTATGTACTTTGCTTAAACAGTAGCCCAGTCTGAGGCCTAGACTGACTGTTTTTGAGATCCTTGTTGATCTTGCGTGTTATCTCTGCAGCTATTGAGGCCAACATTATTGCCCGGGGCACGGTGGGCTTCTCTGGCGCTGACCTGGAAAATCTGGTCAACCAGGCTGCCCTGAAGGCAGCAGTTGATGGCAAAGACATGGTCACCCTGAAGGAGCTGGAGTTTGCTAAAGACAAAATCCTCATGGGTGAGTTATGAGGAAGCTTTGCTACACCACTTTCTTGTTTCCCTGCATTTTTTATAATATGCTTAATCTTTCTACTAATCCTTATCCTGATTTGTTTTCATCTAGCATGGCAAAACTCACTTTCAGTCCACCTCTTTCTTAATGAAATAATTTCATGAATTCCCTCTTCCCTTTTCTTCAAGGCCCTGAGAGGAGGAGTGCAGAAATAGACAAGAAGAACAAGCTCATCACAGCGTACCATGAATCGGGCCATGCAATTGTAGCTTACTACACCAAAGATGCCATGCCGATCAACAAGGCTACTATCATGCCCAGAGGCCCCAGTCTGGGACATGTAAGGAAACCTAGACCTTGTGAACTAAATGATTAAACTCTACATATTTGACACCAGGTCTGGTGCAAACTGTCATCACTTTGAACTTTGTACTTCTTCTCATCCTTGTCATCTTGTCAGGTGTCCATGCTCCCAGAGAATGATCGCTGGAGTGAGACTCGCTCTCAGCTACTGGCCCAGATGGACGTCAGTATGGGCGGCCGTGTAGCAGAGGAGATTATATTTGGCCATGACTACATCACAACTGGTAAGAAAGAGTTCCCAAAAGGGCCAGTAAGTCAAAAAAAGTTTTTACATTGTGGGGTAGAATGTAGAAAAATCTTGATTCCCTTACATGAGGAAAGTTGGTTGGCAGGCTGGAATTTATAAAGGCAACATACATATATGTCTTTTCTTCTTCTCCAGGTGCATCAAGCGACTT
The DNA here is from genome assembly GCA_002120245.1 of Maccullochella peelii. NCBI lineage: Eukaryota > Metazoa > Chordata > Actinopteri > Centrarchiformes > Percichthyidae > Maccullochella > Maccullochella peelii. The sequence goes on from LKNJ01001034.1 coordinate 177,615, forward strand.
TGACAGTGCCACAAAGATTGCTAAGTTGATGGTGACCAGATTTGGAATGTGTGAAAAGGTAGGCTAACTTGAAGGGACAGCTGTTCATAGTATTTGTACCACACATGCATGACAGTCTACAGTTTTGCTATGATTTTATGTATTTGTTTCCCCTTCCTGTCTCCCAGTTAGGTGTGATGACCTATACTGACATGACAATGCAGAGCCCAGAGACACAAGCAGCTGTGGAGCATGAAGTCAGGGTGTTATTGAAGGTCTGTGTGATCTTTTTGAGGACAGCTGAACAAAAAAGAAAAAACAACTCCGCTACCAAACTGGCTCTTGTAAAACCTTTTCTTACCATCTTTTCTTTTGCCGTCTCCAGGAGTCTTATGAGCGAGCCAAAGCCCTGCTTAAGTCTCATGCCAAAGAGCACAAAAACCTGGCAGATGCTCTGCTCATGTACGAGACACTGGATGCCAAAGAGATCCAGCTGGTCCTGGAGGGCAAGACCCTGGAGACCAGATGAAACTGGCGAGGGCCGCAACAATCAGGGAGCTAGTGACGGGTAAGGGGTCAGATTTTTAAGAGCTCAGGGGTCAGGGAGGAAGGTATGGACTCAGTGAATCAGAGAAGTAAGAAGTCATGGCCTGCATTCACAAAGTCTCTTGACAAGTGCTCATGTGGGAATGTGTCATATCTTCATGCTGTCACCTTTGTGTAATCTCAACAATATTCCAAGATAAGTAGTTTTGTCATATGAAACGTAAACATGACTTTCCTGTGTTCAGAGGTAAGCAGGCATCTGTTGCACAGGTTCATCGTATGCGACAAAGGTTGAAAAGTTAAATGCCAAATGGCAAAGATGTTGCTCAGGTCACTTTATCAGTTGGTGGGAGGAAATAATGAATGAATGTCAAAAACAGCATCCGGATAGGATTCCTTTTTGAATCTTAGTGGTTGAGCCAGGTCTATATCAGGTCTGTCAATGAGAAATCCTGAGCGTTATGTATCTTTAACCCAAAGAGTCACTGTGCAACCATGGCAACTAGACTTTAACTAAATCTGAACTCCTGTTTGTCAGTTGTCTTCCAGTGTTTGTGTTCGTATCTGTTATTTGTCTAGTATATCTTCAAGGTCAGGCTACTCTCCAGTTTAGCTCCTGTGTTTCTCAATTTGGCACCTCGCTGTCATTATGGGGTGCTGCACTTTGTCTTTCCATCTGATTCTGTGTGTCTGGGATGAAAGGAAGATCATGCATATACATTCTCCTGTCCTGCTGCACCCCTCTGCATATGTCCCTGTTACTTATTTTTAAAGGTGGCCTTTTGGGGAGTGCACTGTAAGTGTAAACTTTTCCTTTGAATTAGGAAGTGTATAAAGGTCTATAAATACTATCATGTCTCAGCACTTTGGGTAAGTGTACAAATTGAAAAATGCACTTGTGCACTCTTCATGTAATTTATTTCATTTATGCAGCGTACAGATGGATCAAACTGCTGCTCAGGCTCAAAAAGCATGCAACAATTACAAGCTGTGTTTTATGTAGTGATAGAGCATTGGAATCTTTAAAGTTGTAATGTTGGGCTAAGTTATTTAAATAGTCTGAGTTGGGATTCTGAAAAGCCTCTCAGCAAAATATCAGTTTTTCTTGTAAATGAGTGGAGTAAAGAAGAAGGTTATTCAAACAACAAGGCAGTTGTTCAGTCAGTTGTTGTCATTACTTCAAAGCAGAGAGATTTCTCACATCTAGTGTGCTATTCCTTTTTGTTTCAACACATTTTGCACAGTGCAGAGGAAGAAAGATGCCCATGTTCAGTGCTTACTGGCACTGCTCTGTGTATAAAGGAAGTTGAGCTGTAACAGGTCTTAGTTGTGAAGCGACATCCTTGATTCTGAATATGACATTTCTTCAACACAGATTGTGGGCAGAAACTTTCAGTTATGGCTCTGTTAAAATGTTGAATGTCTCAATTTTCAAATGAGTAATTATAGTAGCAACAGTGTATGAAATCCATATTTTAGCATTTTGGAACATTGATTTAATTGAAGGTATAGCTCTTGTCAAGATTACCACCAGCATATGTTGTACTTGTTAAATTTTTCTGCTGTTCTTTGCTTCAATTTGACACTATTTCTTCTGTTTATTGGCCTTTTATCCACATTTAGCTGTATATATGACTGGGATGTAATGGGAACATTGTATATAGATGTATAGTAATGCTTTTATGCTGTGAATATATTGAATGGCTCTCTGCTGTTGATTGACAACATCTCTCAACAATGTGATGGCAGTGGTAAATGAATGTTTGTGCAGCTGAAATAAATATAAAGAAGCCCAAAGAAATACTTGTGATTTTTGGTGTGTGTGTGTGGAGGGTCTGTGAGTAGGAGTGTACTTAAGATTTATTTTGACAAAACTATAAAATTACACTGCACATGCCTATGATACAAATTAAACAAAATGCACAAGGTTTACACTTCTGACACATCAAAACAGAATCGATTTAGAATCATTCTCTCTAGTCTTTAGTATGACACTGACATACACAGAAAATTTTAAAATGAGTATTAAAGTCAAACTGAAAGAAATATATATATCCCCGGTGTGTGTTTTAATGTGCGTATTTACTTGGTCAAATTTGTAATTACCAAAAAGAATAAATTTAAGTTTTATTTATTTTTCCGCGTGAATTTTTGCTTCCAACTGATGATGTCAGTGCTGTAATTTGATTGGTCCAATATCTGTGTAGGCGGGCACTAAAAGTAATTAATAATATGATTATAGTTCCAGCAGCCACACAGGCAGTTAGCTAGCTGGGAGGCAGATGTTGTTAGTTGTTGCTTTTTGCTATTAGTCCCATCTATGATTTGAGCCAGGGCCGTTTCTATCTTTGTGGGGGCCCTATGCAAAATGTTGTTAGGGGGCCCATATCTTGTGAAATATATATATCTTTTTTTTTTTTTTTTTCAGCATATAGGTGTTTTCACTCAACACACGAGGGCGCTTGGCTAAGAGAGACCGGTCATTTTAATTTCTTAAAAATAAAAAAAATGGTGGCTTTGGGGGCCCTATGCAACCGCATAGTCCGCATATAGCAAGAAACGGCCCTGATTTGAGCACTACGTACATTGCTCCATGACTCCGCTTGGACTCCACATGTTAGTTACTCCCTGTCGTGATTCAAATCACGGAGTAATGTACGGAGTGCTAAGGTTACAGGACTACCCACTGCTGGGAGTTGTCACAGTATTTGCCACTTGTTAGCCTAGCTTGCTATCTTCCACTTTTCAAGTGAAATACAATAGAACATGGTCATCCCAAATGTTTAATGTTGTAATGAGACAGATGAATGTTACATAACCACCTCTGTGTGTGCTTGTTGTAAAAAAGGAAACTGGTTTATATATCAATGTTCATGGGCTGCACAGGGTATGACATGCTCCAGCCGATAGCTCACCACGGAAATTGACAGTGCGTGTCCTAGCAACAGCAACTTTTAGGCTAAATGTCAGTCAACAGAGAAATGCCCCTCTTTTGTTGAAGTCTCTTGCCCTACAGTGTTTCCCTCTCGTTAGAATGGTGTTTTCTGTAGTGCCCCACTCTGCTGTTGGGGTTAGGGCTTAGGGTAGGTAAGCGTAGCAGAGTTGGGGTTAGCGATAAAGTTAGGTTCAGGTTAAGGTAAGGAGAAACACGGATTGACTTTGACACAACACCCCAACAGAGACTAGTTTTATCAGCTTTTGAAAAATGTAAAATTATGCACAATAGCTTCAGTATCATTTTAGATTATTGTTGGAAGTGGAGGTCACGTGACTTCTGGATTAGGGAGTACAGGAGCACACTCCCTGGAAGCAGGCACAGGTGTGCTAAATGGACAGTTGACACAGGTGCAGTGAGTGTCCTGACTTCATTCTGTTTGCCTTGTGGATGAGCTGGTTCCCCTTGTCCTTTTTTTCCTGCGTGCTTTGAAAATGAAACCACTCAACTACACCCTACTCTGACTGAAGAAAAGAGGATAAACGCTTTCAAATGGAACCTGCTGATTGTTTCTCCTTCTGTGCTCATATCAATTAAGTCAAGTCCAGTTGATTATGCTGAAACAATTATATTTCTTTAAGCAAAAAGTATGAAGAATTCAAATTGCAGTTTGAATGCACAAAGTGGACATCCCCACTTTAATACCACTTCCCACAGGCCCCAAACAGTGTCAGAAACACTGGAATAAACACTAAGCCATGGAGCAGCCCAAATGTAATCACAAGAAACACAATCTTGAAGAATGTCCTAAAGATGTAACTCCCAGACATGGACAGCACCACCACTCCTAAAATAGTGGACAATGCTCCTTGCAGTATGGGATAGCCTAAATGGGCCAAGGCATCCATAGCTTTCTCATTGATGTCACTCTTGGGGCTGGAGACAAAAGAGTAAGAAATATGAGCTGAGAAATCTACAGAAAAACCAATGCACATGACCAGGTTGATCATGGAAATGGAGTCCAGGTTTACGCCCCACAGTGCCATGAACCCTGTCACACCAACGATGACTGAACAAATTGCAAAAGCCACCCACATGGAACAAAGTGGATTGGGTATCAGGATGAGTGAGACGACTAGCATCACAATCGCAGCCACCAGGATGGTTTGAATGGTGTTGTCCATAATGACAGTATACTGGTCAAAGTAGATGAAAGCAGGGTGGTACACCAGGAGCTCTACTGGACATTCCTCTGCTGTTTTCCTGAGTCCAGTCATCACGTCCTTCATTGTGGTTTTGTTGAGTGTCTGAATGAAAAAGCGAGAGGCCTGAATCTCATTGTCCACAGTCAAGTTGATGTCTTGTTTGAACATGGAGTTGAGTTCTAAGAAATGGGGCAGATGTGATTGGAAAGCCTCTTGAGAACTTATATTGAAATTGGTTGCACATGCATACCGTAGAAAGGAAAGAAACCAAGCAAAAGTGCCATTGACAAAGTTCAAACTTTCAAAATTTGAAATGCATGAACGCAGATGCTTCTGTTCATCCTCATCCCAGTAAAGGAAGGGCTGCTTCACTGCTACCATCACGTTACAGCTATATTCAGAGAAGTGTTGATTTTGATTGTTGTAGTAATTGATGATGTAGGAATCATCCAAAGCCAGATTCCTGATATCGAGTCCCTCCTTTAAGATAAAACAGCCATAGATACTAACAACCAGATACACTGCGTAAATGACAAATACACATGCTTTCATCAATTTGTGGGTCAGAAATGGGCCATAGAACCGCTGAAAAATGTGATTCATGGGCCCAGTTTGCTCCTTTTCAGTGATTCGATTGTAGCTGCCCCCAACACAGCAGATACCGAAGGCTTTTGAGTTCCTGGATGGTAACTCGTCTGGGACTTTGGCACAGGTGAACCAGTGCATGTTCTCTGCTTCCCTCTGTCCATTCAAAGCCATGCACGCCCCCAGGAAAGTGACGCTGTACAAATAGCAGAAGCAAATAGAAATCCCGGCATACAGGCAGAAGGACTGGACTGAGCCAAAGGGAGAGCTGTAGCCCAGGAAGAGAGCCAGAGCATCGGTCAGGGTGGTGACGGAGATGGAGACAGCAGCTTCCTTATAGGTGGCAGCCAGCCGGTCGGGGACACTGTCCAGAACACGGGTCCTCTGCCAGCAAGAGATCATGATGAACATATCATCCAGTCCAATACCTTTAGATTAGAAGTCAGAGGAGAGAGAGAGATGTTACAAAATGGCAAATGTGACCCTTGCCTGTTATGTGTGCAAAGCTGAATTACTGGGTAAGGCAGGAAACTGCCAATTGTGGTGGGTCCTTATCTTGTGACTTTGTCTTTTTGAAGGGTCTGTGTCAATATCTACTTTTAAATGACTATACCACTGTGTCTGAAAGTTTTAGTTCCTTAACTACAAATAATGTATACACCACTTTGCATTTTGCTGATCACTTTCAAATGCAGGCTATGTTGTCTGGGTGTATTTTTACTACCGTTCCAGGCAGCCATTGGTTTCCATTCATTTGTGTACAGTATGACAGTCAATTAGCAGACTCTGGAACTTGAGCTGTGTAATCCCTCACAGTACCTACGTCTGCATTACTTTTGGTCTTTAGGGACCCCATAACTGGTTAGTCCTGCACTGGGTAGGTGACATAAAAAGAAAAGTATCATGTACATTATCAGAGATCATCAACATTGTGTATCGAGATTGTGAAACGTGGACATGACAATTACATCTGGTCTAATAAATGCTAAGACTAAAAATTTTTGTAAGATTGGAGAATGGAAACATGAAAATGTAATTTTTTATAAAAATTGTGCAATGAATGTCATGTCAATGCATACTTACATACTTTTGAGGTTAACAGGAAGTAATGTTGTTTGGAGAACTTTCTAACTTTGGATGGACCTGGATGTTCAAAAGAACCTACCTAATATCATGAAAGGACAGGAGGCAACTGTCATGACAAAAGGTTGATCCAGCAACAACAGCGCACCAAAACCGCTCAGGATTGCTAGACCTGTAGAGAGCACCCCACAGGATGCCACCCACACCTTCGTCCTCACATTATCCAACCTAAAAAAAAATCACAGATCAAAAAGAGCCATACAACCAAAATTCATCGCATTAAATGTTAAGCAGGTGTTTTACCAACCTCCAGCATGATACAATTGAAAATGTGATGGCAATGGCATAGGTGATGGAGAATAAATATATGACGGAAGCTGGAGATTTTTTAAATTCCCACTGCATTGACATGGAGGTGGAGTACGACACCTAGAAATATTAGAAAAAAATTCAACAGAGGCCACTTAATGAAATGAAATGCTGATCATTTGAAACACTGGAATGTGTTCAAGTTCTGCTTACCTGAATGGAAGTCGATGATATGTTTGAGACCAAATTAATGAAGCTTTCCAACCAAAGGTCAGTTTTTGTTTTGTTGTCCTCACGTAAATAGTAATGGAGCTGTATGGCTTTAGCACTTTCAACGACTGAGCTCTCCTTGTACAATTGCACACTCCCCAGATTTAAATATAAAGAAATGCTCCTAAAATCAGAGTAATACCATGGAAATGTCAAATTGACTGTGTCTATATTGTTGGCATTGTATCCAATAATATCTAAAATGTCATTAGAGGTGCAGGATCCCTTCACTTCAGCACAAACATCCACATACTCAAATGACTGGTTGTCAAACTGCACTATCATACTCCTAACTTTAAAGTCCAAGTCTAGGATGTCCTGAAGTGACTCCACAGTCAAAATATTCCTGCCACTTGTAGCTATGAGAGTTGCATAATTGCCATCTGTGCTGAGTCTTAAACGTGAAAACATGGAATCATTTCCCGGAAAGGTTTCCTGGATGTATTTCCTCTCCATCTTGGCTTGTCCATCAACAGGTGTGAACTGCTCTTCGATGTTGTTTGACATTCTGTCCTTGAGAAGATAAAATCCGCTCCCCAGACTTGTTGAGAGAATAAGGGGGGCAAGCAAGAACCACCAGGGATGAGATCCAATAAAATGACCCATCATCTCAAACCAGATGCGTAGGGGTCTCTCTATACAATCTGTGTGCAATCTGGCCATAGCTGTAAAAACTTTTTAGTACAAGCATTTAGTACAAAAACTACTTTGGGGGATGTAAAAAAGCTGCTTCTTTTCTATGTCAGACTAACATTAGAGAAAGAGCTGTGAGTATTCACAGCCAGCTGTATTTATTGTGCTGCAGACTCTTTTCAGCTCCTTCATGAGATGGGTTTTGCATAATAACAGGGTTGGCCCTCTCTGTAATGAACAGAAGCAGATGAGGTTTGAGGAAAGGCTCAGTCAAAGAGCCTTTTGAAGAACAGTTGGTGTAGTATGGCTCACTGGTTCCATTTCTATACTTAGTGTCACTGGTTCCCAATAGCTTAACCCCCAGGTGATTCCTTTTCATGGTTGAAGTAACATTAAAATGTTGGGCCCTTGAAGATTGATGAAATGTAGCAAAGCCAGAACAAAGAGGTCTTATAATGTGGATCTTTATTCAGACCATTCAAAGGTTTTCTACCTGTCAATTGACAATAAGTTTCTATGGTAGACTTCCCTCTAATCCCCCCACTTCTGCTTCAGGGTAAACTAGCCAACATTAGCAAAAGAATATGCAACTATGTTTAAAATATATGTACAAACCATGAAAACAAAACAATTTTTGTGATGTATTTAAGTATTGATAAGCCAGTGGACAAAATAGCACACACATGAAAAAGCTAATTTTTTTTCAGCAGTATGTCACAGAACACGTTTTACAAATCCACAATGTAACCTCCTCATAAATAAAACACAGGTTTTTTTCAGTACTGTAAAACTTCAATGGTAAGAGTTGTATCGCTTAACACTTAAAGACTCAATACTTTTACCTCTAAACAGTTCTATCACTTTTGTCATTTTGCATTTAATTTAAAACTTTATTTAATGATATGTTCATACAGTACAACGTCAGGTACAAAACCAAGTCTTCAAGAATACAGTAATAACATACTGATCACATATTCTGTTTTTTAAATTATTTTACTTTATTTTGCTTTGGTTTTTTTCATTTTATTTTATTTTTTAAACCTCGTGAACCTCCGTGACGTCACGCGTCGCAGGTTGGGCGGAAGTTGCGCCAACAGCAGGCTGTCATCGGAGCTGCTAACCGACTGCTGCCCTAAAAACAAGTAAAATTTATCAATAAAAGCGTCGCCAAGTCGAAGTCAAACTAGCTCCCATAGGAATATGGATGAAGACGTGCTGACGACTCTGAAGCTGTTGATAATTGGCGAAAGTGGAGTCGGGAAGTCCAGGTTTGTCTCTGTTTGTAGCGAGCTTAGTAGCTAGCCTGTTGTGAATGTTGATGTTCTTCTAGTTATGTAAGTTTCTTTCCCACTGCTCAGCAGCTGTTGCTACAGCTAGCTGGTAGTGTTGTTGTCATTTTTCCATCAATTATTGTGTTATTATTATTATTAGGCCAAATACGTAATGTTAGCAAGTTGACAATTAGGTCACAAATAACGTCAATAGGCAGCTGTAAAACTTTTTACTGGTGTTTTGTCAGACTTCAGTCAATTATCAACATTAAAACTGTATATCTGTTATGATCTTCTTGTAACTGACAGAGGGAAAGGTTAATAGAGCTTTTAGCCAACTCACAAAAGTCTATTGTACTGTATGGCCTGCTTATTTCCATGCAATCCTTATTTCCCTAACAGTCTCCTCCTGAGGTTCACAGACGACACTTTTGATCCAGAGCAGCCAGCGACAATAGGTTTTACATACATACATACACACACACACACGTACATCAACACATATACACAGACCTATGAAAACTACTGATCATGTCAGATGGATCCATGAAAGCCCTTTCTTTTTCCTGTCTCAGGTGTGGATTTCAAAGTAAAGACACTAGCAATAGATGGGAACAAAGCAAAGCTCGCCATATGGGTAAGTCTGAAGTCATTAAGCCATTGTCTACAGTTTGATGTGTTATCAGGAAAAACATGATGCACTACAGGGTTTCTCCGCAAGATGGCGACATTACACAGCCAGAATCATGGAAAGAAACTGAAAACGTTCCTTTCATGAGGCATAAAGTGGTCCAGTCCCAATGTCCAAAGAAAACACGCCATGAACAGTGAGGCCATAACCTAAGCCCTAAACATTGGACTCCCAAAGACTTTATTATTTGTCTTCTTAGCAAAAAAGTGCAGGAGGATGCCAGGGCTCAAAATACTTTATGAGGAAGAGAAGCACTTTGTGAAGTCACATGTAATGTGGGCTGAGGCAAGTGCAAGGCTCATCTTACCATATTTTAACACAATTAAGTGTTCTTTATTTTTAAATAAAATAATTGCACATATATTATAATGTTCTGTCTAATTGGATTAAAACAAATCAATAAGATCATTTTTGTGAATTTGATTCAGCTCTTTCAGTGTTCTGTTTTTGTGGTTATTTTTTTTAATGGCTTCCCAGTGGTCATTCCTGTTTTTAACATTAGAGCAGTATGAATTGTGGATAACTCCCCAAGAAAAGGCTTAAGGATGCAAAGGATTGCAAAAAGTCAGTAAAGAGTAGATGCCAGTTCCACAGTAGGACGGTCCTGAGACCTTGCAGACTTATCGGGAACACATGTCAAAGCCCAAGTCTGTGAGTGTGGACGCTGGGACTTGGTTAGTGTACCTGTTGGTCTTAAAAGTTTGGAATCATAGAGTTTTTTGTTGCCATTGATCTTGAGTGTCTTTTACTTTTGCAGGACACAGCTGGACAGGAGAGGTTCCGCACCCTGACACCCAGCTACTACCGCGGTGCACAGGGAGTCATACTTGGTAAACAGCGATGCTTATAAGCCATATAACACGTTCAATAACAGACCTAGAGAGAATTTTCTCTCTGTCCAGTAAAAGAATCATATCCACTCTTTGATTTTCGAAGCACGTTCTTTACACACGATTCTTCTAGGGTCGCAGACACACTGCTTGTCACTTTTTGCTTGTTGTTAGCTTGTGATTTCATGAACAAGACATTGAAATGAATTATAGAATGGGAGTCAGTGGAGGTCACTTTGGATAAAGGCGTCAGCTAAATGCTCATATTGCAAATCAACAGCCATCAGATGACTGCAGTGTCCTGTTAAAATTCATATTAATAAAATGTGTTGTTATACTTGCATCAAATATTCCCTCCCCTAACTCCTTTTCTCTGTTTGCATGGTTTTGACAGTGTATGACGTCACAAAGCGCGAGACTTTTACGAAGCTGGGGAACTGGCTGAATGAACTGGAGACCTACACAACACGCAACGACATTGTAAAAATGCTTGTTGGGAACAAAATTGATAGGGTGAGTCTGTAACTTGTGCCAGTTTGACACATACATCAGATCTTGGATTTCTGGCCATTCAGTATAAAGGCTCAATGGTGGCCCTAATGTGAAGCATGGCTTAATACATACCTCTTATACAACACCAGAAATACTCAAAAGCGCTTTTATAAATGTGCTCACCCACCGTGTGTGTAGCTACACTTGTGTAGTTCATGATGTTTAAATGCTTAGTCCTTTACCATGTGTATTCCACATAGAGAAAATAACATAAGGTGTCCATTTGGTTTTCAGGATGACCATGAAGTGGACAGAAATGAGGGGCTGAAATTCGCTAGGAAACACTCTATGCTTTTTATTGGTAAGTATCCATGTTAGAGTAAAATCAGACGTGGTCAGACATGGTCATTTAAACTAATAGAGCCATAAAATGTAACTTAGAGCCATTAAAACGTACCATACTGTACTTAAAAGTCAGGACTATAATTGTGTAGGTGGAGCAAGTCAAGACATCACTTAGTAAGTCATGCATTTAGTTTGGGTTTGTTGCGTTGTTTATACTGCTTTGGCATTTTTGAGTCTGTACTGTCAGAGCTGCCGCTGAAAGATGCGGCCACTCCAGAAGAACTGCATTATGATTAAAATCTAGCAGGCTTTCATTCATCGGATCCTTGTCTACACGTGTTCCTGATTCCCATCTCCAGTGTGCCCCTCTCTGGGAAATTAGGTTAACATTTCGGTGGAGTTTCCATTTTAGAACGGCTAAATTAAGGGGTTTTGAAAAGGGCTGGGCAAGAAGATGTCGTGGATTTAATCCGTGTGAGGATGTCTTCATCCCACTGGATGTCTCCTGCCTCTTAAATGAAGTCATCTCATACTTTATATGTCATGTTTGTCAACACGTTGATATTTTAAAATCTATCATTAGTTTGACTATATTATAAAAAGAAAGATGTTTTGGATTTAAAAGCTGACGTGTAGGTGTTTTGTTTTTTTTGTAACATTTTGGAAAGTGCACTACCAGTATATTTACTGATCTCATAAATCTTTCCTTTGTACAGAGGCCAGTGCAAAGACCAGAGATGGCGTCCAGTGTGCCTTTGAGGAGCTTGTGGAGAAGATCCTCCAGAGTCCGGGGCTTTGGGAGAGTGAAAACCAGGGTCAGAAGATCCATCTCGGGGATCAGGAGCAGGGCAGCGGCAGGGCATGTGGAGGATACTGTTCCATACCCTGACACTGGACAAAACCAAAAAGCACCAACCTTGAAGGAATGACTACGGACCAGAAACAGAGAGGAAAAGGGGAGAGAAGGAGAGGTGGAACTGGATGAGTACTTTAAAAAAAAAAAAAGTTTATTGTTGGAGAAGTTCTGTCGGTCGAAATGACTTTGCCGTTTGCACACTTCCTTTTCAAGCATCATCTGTCACGTGTCACTACTTTCTGTTTAAAACACGAATGAAAGCATCATGCAAAAATAGCCTCTTGTCTAAGGAAGTATAGTGTTTTAAATTGACTTTACCATGCCAAGTGTACGTCATACGAGTACATGTCTGGTTTGAATTTAACTTAATGGCAACAGTGATTCTTTTGTACATTAAGGCATCGGGTTAATAGTGTAGTGCCTATAACATGAACCAATTTGTAGGTTGCAGTAAATAGCTTGTCAAATTTTACTCAAAATGAATCATAATCGATACAGAAGTCTGCTCAATTCTTCACTTCCAGGAAAAAACTAGTTCCCTGCTTAGGCTTTGTGAACTGTAAATGTTGACTTCTGTGTAGCTGCAAAGTTAAAGTACATGTTCTTCAAGACATATATTTGCAAGCTTTATCATCATCATGTATAACTTTTTATATATATATATATATATGTCACTCGGATTGAGGATAGTGGTGGAAGAGACTTGTTTGGAGTGTGTTGGCCTCCATTTAACGTTTGTCATTTTGCACCAAAACACTGTGAATGCTCCCAAATGAGACATTTCACAATGGACCCCAGTTACTAACGCCATTTTTTGCTGTTAATCCAATTATTATTTGTTTGGTGGCGATATCCAAGTTCTATTTATGTACAGAGGCTTTCAAATTAAGTGATTTCCTGTTTTTTTTTTTTTTTACTTCTTAGCTTTGTCTTTTACGATTTTCTGCAACTAAACTTGTCTTTTTCTTTGCATGTCTGATACCTTCCACAGCTACAAGTGAAAGGTTTACAGTATTAAGAGCTCTTGCAATAAAATATATGCTCTTTAACTTGAGTTCAGTTTCTGTTCTGGCAGAATGGCATTTAGTCTCAGCGTGTCTCTGTAAACTTGTTTTTTCCATTGTTTATGTTGCAGTTTCTGTGTGGTGTTGTGGTCTATATAATGTCCCACTGACTTATTGAAGGCAGTTCTAACACATTATAGTATGAGAGCATTCCTGAAAGCTTTGTTCCTTCTTATTTTCAAGATTTGATGTATTGTTGCTATTTGTTTAAAATACTTTTTCATGTTTAAAATCAAGTTGCCCCCCCATCCATCCCTGTACTTTCCTGTGCACCTATTTGAATCATGTTCAGCAATATGTTAAAATGATATCTGCCTTAACATTGGATGACCTGCGATAGTTATGGTGCAGTAACATTTGTACTGTTTCAAACTGAAATAAAGGACAACTTCAAGATGCCGTCACTCAAGACTAATTATTCTTTAATTGCCATTTGAGAACTGCCATTTAGTTTCCATGTTGTGTAGAAGCCCACCTAATCAAAAGCAGGCTTACAGTGGAAACAGGAGTGAGGTGCTCTTTCCATAATATTTTGCTGATGACTAGCCTGTCGTACATGCAAGACAGAAAACATTCTTTGCACAAAATGTTAAAAAACAGACCAAAACTGGGACACGAGTGGAAAAATCCAGTTAATCATGTTTTGTAATATAGTCCCAGAGGACAGAGTGTAATTATTATCTTATGTTTGGTATCAGGATGTCCCCAGATGGAACAGGACGCTCCCCACAAGTCTCTCGTCAGAGGCAGAGTACCAGACGTTCTCCCTGGGCTTAATGTGTTCTCTATATTTCTATCTTTTTTGACAGTTGACCCCATATTGAGGTCAGGAAATTTCTGAGATCTCATTTGGCATTTCTGTTATTTTTTAACATCAAAAACAGATGACAGTTGTGTGTCTCAGCTATCATAAAGATGTTTGGCGTTCAGGAAAATACAGAAAAACAATGCTTTGTTCATCGGACAGACATTCATTACAGTATATTCACAATACGTCACTTGGTGGCATCGGAAATGAGCTGTAAACACAACACTGGCATCACTTTTTAAGTCGTTACGGAAACTTGTTAGCTAGCAGTAGCCTATTTACACATACAGCCGACAAAGAGCAAAATTAGCATTTACTTGGAGTCATATTTATGGTGACCTGACAAATGTAAATGCAATATTTACTCTCCTTTTAGCTCTATTTTTGGTCTCAACTAAGCCAACTCCTGAGGGCAAATCTGGCTCTTTTGCTAGCTTCAAATGCTAATGCTCTATGTTCACTGGCTAGTTGCTAACTTTGTCTGCTGTTCGGTGCTCAAAAGTTAGCCTACAGTCGCTTTTTAGAGCTTTTTCTCTTAAAACAGTTAAAGCTGCATGTTATGAAAGCAGTGAGAGGGAACCAAAACAGTAAAGTTGTGGGCCGGAAAACCAAAACAATTAGTTAAAAACACAAAAAAGCTTGAATTGCGTGATAATTCTCTGTGGGTTCATGACTACGAGCGACCTCTTTCACATACACATTTTGATCCATTAATATAAAAATATTGATTATGGCTGCTTTATCTGTGTATCAGGAAACTGCAATGTGTCCCCTGTGAGTTTTCAGCCTTGTGCATCATATTTCATGGACTTCTGCTCATAGACATGTATTTCAACAAAAAGTAAAAAAAATTCTCATATCCAATTATCACTGTGAATCCTTCCTTAGCTGGATCGATGCTCATCAGAAGAAATTTCACTACAGTACTCTCCCTGCTCAGTTAGTTCAGGATGCCACCCTGTTGCCCATATTACAACCTTTTAAAAAGCTATTTGAAAGGATATAACTGCGAGACCCACAATTGCACACATGAAAACTACCACTAAATACAGTTCAGCAAAACATAACTATGCAGCTTCAGCCACTGCAAAGCAATGAATTCAAGCAAACGACTGGTCAAAAGATTTCACATTGGGTTTAT
This sequence comes from Maccullochella peelii, assembly GCA_002120245.1. Classification (NCBI taxonomy): domain Eukaryota; kingdom Metazoa; phylum Chordata; class Actinopteri; order Centrarchiformes; family Percichthyidae; genus Maccullochella; species Maccullochella peelii. The sequence continues at coordinate 192,658 of LKNJ01001034.1, forward strand.
TCAAATAGCTGCTGTCAATCTTTAGCATTGGATGATTATCCAGTCTCATGGAAGTTAATATAACTTACTGCAACAGACGGAAATAGGAAGACATTAGAAACATGGCAAAAACAGTAGAAAATATTCAGCTGTGTTAGGTCAGTTTTTCCATTTTACAATGTAAAAATGATTGAAAATGTCAACGTTTATCAGCATTATAAAATAACAGAGGCTGTACATATATTGCAAGGCACTTAAGCATCTGGTATTCCTATATGGAACGATAGACCAGATGCTCAAATTAAATGCCTACACACTGTGTGCCAGGGCCACGTTAACAGTCTGGACCTCAGAGATATGAGAGGACTTCTGGATGATGCGGCTAGTAAGAGTGGGCCCCGCGGTGCCGCTCTGCCTCAGAGCAGAGGTGGGTCCTGTGACACACATCCTGTCTATGATAGTGGTCCTCGTAACCGAGAAGGGCTCTCGGGTGCAGCTCTGCCCAGTGCCGACGCTGGCCATGGTTACGCCGCTCTGGTTTGCTGTGCGGCTCTGCCCCTGGGCCAAGTTGGTCAGAGCCACGGCGGCGTGGATCTCTCTCCAGCCCTGATCGACTCGCCTCTGCTGACCTCGGTCCTGCTGTTGGTCCCTGTGAATATATTAAAGAAAAACTGCTGTATATGAAACGGATTACTAAATATCATCTCACCTCTTACATATTAAATTAACCTGGACCAAATTAGCTGAAGAGCAATTTTCCAAAAGCAAGAAATCCAAAGCAGAAAAGCACACAAAGCCAGAGAAATATGGATGAATTAGAGGTGGTGGTTCAGTTTCTTCCAAGAGGGATTATATAGTATTACTTTTCAAGCTGATGAAAGTTGAAAAGTGCAAATAGCTGATTTGATTGCAGATTGAGTGACGAATAATCACACTAACCTGTCACATTTAGTTGAAGTATAGTCCATTGTATCTGCAAGACAGAAGAGAAAGCCTCACCTAAATATGCCTTGAATCAATTTACTTGATAGCAGTGAAATTGCAGGACACAGGACAATCATTGTTGGATTAGGCTTTAAGGCCATATGTTAGTGATACATAGTATTAATGTATAAATGAATTTGCAGCATGTGAGTATTTATGTGTGTATTCATGGGTGACTGAGCATATTCATGGATTTAATGTGTGTTTGTGCATGTGAAAGTGTGTGCATCTTTGAATATTGGTACATTTGTGTATACAGTTACTACTTGTCCAGGATGTCTCTTCGGATGTGTTTTACAGTGGCAAAAGGTTTGATTCAGTGAAGTGCACCAGTCTGCGTGTGTTCAGCTACTCTGGCCAAAACAAATGCAATGCATAGCTTCTCTTGAGCTTTTGAGAGGGAAAAAAAAAAAATCAGATATCAGCATCGTGTCATGGGGACTGACGCTGTGTTTTCAGGTTTCTAAAGCTCTGCTAGCGCCTGTAAAGTTAGTCCACTGTGTGTCATTCCTTTCCCAAAAGCTGTCCCAGCACATCTCCATCTTTTTTGACTACGGCCTGAGAACTTTATTCATTTTTACCAGCAGGCAGGGGAGTGTTTTATGAATGAATACCTGAGAACCTCGCTACATCTGTGGAAGAAGGAAGCGTCAGTCTTTCTCTCACAATGCCCTGAAATTAATCTACAGTATCTGGCTATTTCAGATGCAAGAGCAGGATAACTAGGACTTCGGAGTGATATTAGATTGCTTGCACGATTTCTGTCTGTGCTCTGTGCATAAGCGAGCATTATATGTAGAGCATATTTTCCATTTCAGTTTTGGAATACTGCCTTTTTTCATTGGAGCAGATAGAAGCTGGTCAAATCCGATTTTTCTTCAGAGAGCAATAGACAGGGAAATTAGAGGCCCACTGTGAAACACAGTCCTTCAATTCTAACAGCCCGAAACATCCCCATCTCTGATTTCTTTAGCCAGGCCAGAGCCAAGAGCAACTACTTATTGATAGTAAATCATTTTGCTGTTTTATGCTTTTTTGCTACTGAACGTCCCTGAGCATTTCTCTCTTTAGCCATAACATGCGTCTGCCAAGAAAGTATTTCAGTACCTCTGTTGTATTTTAACAAAAAATAGAAAAGATAAAATATTGTTTTACCTCTGGTGAGTCTCAAATTTACAGCAGGGATCAGTTACAACACAATTTTACGGGGGCAATGAAGCTGCTGAATGCTTTTTTGATATCACATTGTGGTGCAGTACAGTTATAATTTCATGTTAGAATTTACATCTAACCCTATTCATTTACAATAACGAATAGTTCGACATTTTGGGAAATAGTCTTATCTACTTTCTTACCGAGAGTTAGAAGAAAAGATCAATACCACTGTCATGTCTGTAAGTTACGAAGTAACGGGGAAACAGCTAGTAGTTTGAAAGTAATAAAATTCACCTACCAGCACCTCTAAAGCTCACTCATCAACAAGCTATATTTCATTTTGTACAAAACTGAAGTGAAAAAAAAACAAGTTGCAAGTTTACAGTCATAAGACAGTCAAAAAACAGCCTGGCACATAATCCCCCGTAAACTGCAGCTTGTCATTTTCACACTTTGGTTTTTAAACAGATTGAACAAACGAGATATAGCGTGTTAATTAGTGAGGTTTAGAGGTGCTGGTAGGTGGATATTTTTACCCTTGGACTAAGCCAGGCTAGCTGTCTCCCCCTGTTTCCCCTGTGTTTTTATGCTAAGCTAAGCTAACCATCTCCTGGCCCCAGCATCATATGAAACTTAGACAATTTTGTGTATATTTGGGGATTTAGCTTTCTATTACTACCATAAATCCTGTCTCATGTAACCCACAATGAAATAATGTCTACATGAGCCGATTTAAGTTGGGTGTTCTCCAACAATATCAGTTTAAATTCCCTCGTGACCCAAAGTCAATGACTTTCAGTCATCTCACAGGTGTGTCATTGGGATACACACTGGAAAACAACCGTGTATTGAGAATACATTGTAAAACCTTATTTCCTCAATGCGTATATGCATTTGCTCCCCTCTCAGCATGCATGTTTTCATTTGAAACAAAATGGGTGGAAAACGCAGCAAGGCATTTGTCCAGATATGTTTTTCGCCGCTCTGCGTCCAATAAAACATGATTCTGGTCACATTTATGGGTCTCCAGTCTTTCTAAGGGAAATACTGAAGTTGACGTACCATATTATATGGTGTAAACATCCTCAGATTCCTGTACAGTAAATAGTAACATCACTAACATGCAGTATACTATTCCGTTAGGCTTTTAAAGTGTACCTTTAAAGTGTCCTTGTAAGACACTGTGTAGTGGCATCACTTAGTCCATCACTTGAGGTTTAGTGACTGTTTTAGCCGTCTCCCGGGCGGAGTATAAACGTGTTAATGGTGTTAGTGCCTGTCATGAATCTGGCAGCTTGACTTTCCACTTCACCTCCACAGAGGGGCTGTCCTGGGTTGCTAACGCACTTAATATGACCAGCAGGGATACATTAAAAGTTTGCACAAACATTTCAACAGTGCTGCCCACATAGTGCACGATGACATCAAAATACTCCAAAAGAAATATGATTTGAAGTAAGAGGGTAATAACATTTTTGAAGGAATAGTGTAAGATTTTGGGAAATTCGCTTATTTGCTTTCTTGCCCTGAGTTCAGTGAGAACATTGTCATCTCTCATGTCTGTACGCTAAATATGAAGCTACAGCCAGCAGACAGCTTAGCTCAGCTTAGCATAAAGACGGGGTGAAACAACTAGCCTGACTCTGTCCAATGGTTAAAAAAAAAAAAAAAGATGACAGTCAAGCTGTAACATATCTAATTTGTTTTACATGTGCAAAATTGGAAAGAAGAAAGTTACTTTGCCTAGCTAAGAAATAGCCCGGCACATAACCCACGTAAAACCACAGCTTGTTATTTTTATGCTTACATTTTTTAATGTATTAAAGAAATGGGACATAAAGTGTTAAGAGTTACTTTAGAGGTGCTGGTAGGAGAATTTTGTTACCTTTGGACAGAGCCAAGCTCCTCCTGTTTCCAGTGCAAATTCTAAGCTAAGCTAACCGTCTGCTGGCTGTAGCTTTATACTCAGTGTACAGAAATGAGAGCGGTATCAATCTTTTCATCTAACGCTCAGCAAAACAGCAAATAAGCATATTTCCCAAAATGTTGAACTATTCCCCTAAAATGAATGAGGATCCTTGTATTACCATTGTTTAATTCATATAAACGCTTATTAAAATGTTTGAAAAGTTATACCACTTTTGTTTAATAATTTGTATACTTATGAAATGCAATTTCACCGGTTCACTATTACTTTAAATATATAGTACAAGCCTGTCAAAATTATGAATTATGCAAATTATTCAAATTACCAATCTGTAGGCCAATTTGAGGTTAAACTGAGTTTCCCAGATACAGATTAAGTCTTGTCAAAGACTATAAAAATATCCATTAAATAAGACTGGGACCAGGATTTAATTTTTGCCAGCAAAGTGGTTCCAAAACAATTTTAAAAAGCATGCCTTGTTTAATTTTAGAGTTCAGTATTGGTTTCAAAAATCTTTTCACAACTCTTATGATATAATGTAAATTTAGATTGATTTTGAGTAGGAAAGTAACACTTGGGAGAAGCAGCCTGCCAAAGCACACATGAGTCAAGGAAGCAAAGCTACACACCCTCAAACACTGATGGGAAAAGCCAAATGGATATTAGCGATCTCGCTCTGCGTTGCCTCACAGCTGAGTGGCAGCTCTGACAGTCACTCTACGAGATGTCTTCAGCGCTTTACTGACAGACTGCTTCATTTCTACATTTGGCTGAGGTTTCCACTTCTCACTCTGGGAAGAATAAAGTCTCAGACATTCTGTAATTGTCCTTGAGACTGGACTGGACATTTCCACCATGGCAAGAAGCTGAAGCGGAACAAATGGCACATTCTAGTATATGGAAATGATATTTGCGGTGTGCAGCGGCAGCCAGCATGAGCTCGATCCAATTTTAAAATGAGGGATTTCAGCGTCTGCATGAGTCTTTATTAGTAATGTTTGTAAAGGTTTTGGCTCCTGTACCTTAGCGGATTTGAGGGTTGTCAGTGTGTGGGGCTCCCTATAGGTCTGAGAGGGCACCCAGGTGTCAAACTCCCTCCCAGAATCACTGTAACTTTATAACTGAATCTCGCAGAGCTTCTGACTTTCAGTGGAATGCCAGAGATTTATTCATGTCAGGGAGCTCTGAGGAGCCATGTGGAAGTTTCAGTTCGGTCTGTTCTGATTTTACTGTACACTGTGGTGTGTTAAAAATGAACTGAGGGGAAGCAGGGTAGTTAAAGTGTCATTTTACCTCACATTCAACATAAATCTACAATTAACAAGGAAGATGCTTTAATGATTTCTATGGACAGGGGGGTCCCTCTGTGTTGTATTTGATTGCTTAATGATTTTATACTTAATATGAGATGATCCTATTTACACACACTGAGTGCACATTCTGTGTTAAAGCACAATTTTCCACTCATCTTATTGTTTTAATGTGTGATATTGTCCTGCACAGTGACAAAAACTGACGTCTCTCACCCATGTGGTAGACAAAGTTGGCCTCTGTTTCATAGGACGACGCCGGGGAGACAACATCTCGATCACATTCGTTGGAGCTGAACGACTCGGAGTGGCTCCTCCTCTTGCGGGCCGAGGTGACGCCATCGGCCTTCGCCGCCATCATGTGCCGCAGGGTGTCGTTCAGATACCGATTCAGTAAACTGCTCTTGTACTTGGACGGAGGCGACGCGCTGTCGTCACTGTTGGCGCAGTCTGCCATGGCGAGGACGCTGCCCTGTTTCTGGAGCACGCTCTTGTGGGAAGATGACCTGCCAAAGTCGGATTGGCTGATGGGAGTTTGTAAAGGACACTCTTCATCTGCAGCAAAGGAAACAAAACTGTGTCTTATTTCATGTCGGACTGATTCAAATGATTCAAACAAGATGTTACAAACTATGATAAATACTGCTGTTTCAGTGGGCAAACTTTTTTTTTGTAATTCCATCTTTAAAAAGGAAGGGTGGTAAACTTAAATACTGTGTAGCCCGTACCATCTGAGTCGGTGTCATCACTGCACATGCTCAGTCTCTCAGCGTTTCCCTGGATGTATTGATTGTACAATTTGATCCTCAGGGCCCAGCTCAGGTCTGGCTGTCTCACTGTGTTCTTCAGCCTCCGCCGGGCATTCGCAAACCAGTTCGAAACCTGCGCAGATGCACCTTCTTATAGGACAGCACTGGCTTAATTTTAACTCACGAAATTCAATATCAACACATTTCTGAAGTCCCTTTTCCTTCATTCCGCCATGAGCGCTTTCGTGCACGAGCTCGCCTCTCACCTGCACTAGAGTCATATGTGAGCCCAGGGCCAGCAGGACCTTCTCCGTCTTGGTGGGGTATGGGTTGTCCCGGTGTTTGTACAGCCAATGTTTCAGTGGTCGGGCCATGTCCTGCAGCACTTGTCTCTTGTGGCGTACTTTGACCCCACCCAGACGAGACCTGGAGGAATCAGATGTTGCCTAATAGGTTCACGAAGACCACCTACATCCCCTCTGTTCAGACTATGACATTCATACGTGAAACAACACAATGCTAAATTATTTCTGTCTGTAAATTCCATGTCTGAAGAACTGCTAAGAACTATTCAACTATGTAAAGGCAGACATAACGTCAGGTTAGAGGATCTTAGATTTTATATTGCTTTGAAATATTGCTTTTAACTGCATTAAGATACATTTTACAACTGTCATACAAAATACGAGCACCTGTTTAGTTGTTGATCATGCCATCAAAACAATATTTCCAACTCAGACAAAAAGGCCGTACCCATATCTTCTGTACTTGATAGGAGAGCTGTCTTCAGTGGTGTCCTGGCATCGCAGCAGGTCTGTGTTCTGCCCGTCTGTTAAACTGCTCTGAGGTAAGTCTACACAGTTCAGTCTGCTCCTCTCCTCTGCTCTCCTGTTGTCCTCCAAATGAAGCAGATTATCAGACTTCATCACGGCAACTTTGGTCATCGCTAAACACAGAGAGTTTCCCTCGATCAACAGGTGCATCAGTAGACTTCCAGATGTAAATAGAAGCAGCAGGTTCCCATCCTGGATACACTTGATGTAAAGCAGATTTTTTTTTTAAAAAGTGTTCCTTGCGTTTCTCTCTGTGCTCATGGGAGCAGTGAGAGAGCAGACGGATGACAGACTCTTATGAGAGAATAATGTTTGAAAAGTCAGAGGATGTTGTCTGGTTTAGTTGAGCTGTGTGAGGAGAGTTAATAACCTGCTGCTCTGCCGCCTATTGGCTCTCCCACTATCCAATCACTCCTCTGGAGAGCTCTGTGAGGAAAAGCTTGCAGAGCAGCAGCCTCGGCAGCACCCTAGCATATGAAAAATATTGCACATGTAAGAATATCAGCAAATGCGGTCGTTAGATTTACTAGTGAGATTTTTGTCTGGTGTGACTGCAGCCTGTGCTAAGCAGTTCGACATGCTCTCATATTTTCTACATGAGGCATATGAATCTCTTGTGGGTTTCACCAAAAATCGTGTCAGCAAATAATCCATGTTTTACCAGGGGATTCTGGAAATTTATGGGTGTAATTACATGGCTGCTAATAATCAGCAAAACCACCAAACTGTGCCTCGTGTTAGGCAGCGAGTCAAATTGGCTCATAATGAAGTCAACACAAACACTGGAAGATGAAATTGATCTTTGCCTATATAATCCTTAGCCAGAGTTGCACATGCAGTTGACAGATTTTTGAGTTAGAAAGTGTGTTAGCATATGCATTTGAGTATCAGGATTGTGCATCTTCTACACTGTCTGCATCGTGAGTGGGGATAATCCAGCCACAGTGCTCATATTTGTCAATGTTTGTCTGCATTTTGGAGCAACAGGGACTGTGAACAATTATAAAAACGGGGTCTGACAGAAGCTTAGCGTTGTCATTAGTGTAACTATATGACAACAAGCGGGCACTGGGCCCAGTATTCGAAGACTCTGTGGTTCAACTTTAGCTGTCATCCACGTATGTTTTCCCTCTTGACATCCAAACACTCTTATCTAAGGCTGTTTGGATCTACAGTAATGACTTTGCCATGCACAAGCATAACGTCATAATCTTTATGTATGTGATAAAAATGCATTTTTCCTGCCTACAGTTGAAACTTTTGAAGGTTAGTGCTAAAATCCGAGCAGCACTTGCTCAACCGTTAAACATATTAAAGGACTCCATAACTCTCACCCCTATTCATAATTCAGCAGCATCAGTGGGGAGTTTGAGTTTCAGTGATTTCAAAGCTGAAAAACACATGGACCAGAAGCACCCGTTAGGTGCAGTAAATTCCTCGCTCACATTCCTCAGCAGTGGTCGGAGAATGCTACATGCTATCACACACCATTTACTTCTGTCCCTCTGTGATGTGTTCACCGGCTCAACTGTTGATATTAGCTGGGAACACACCTACATTCGGCAGCCTGGAGACCTGTAAAAAACGCTGTGGAAGGACATATATCTCTTCTTGTTTGGATAGTTTGGCACTCGTATGTGTGTGTGTGTGTGTGTGTGTGTGTGTATGTCTGTCTGTCTGTCTAGCAGGTTCACAAACTCCAGGCCTATCCAAAGTACCAAACATCAAAGTGTGTGTTGGAGAAATTGATTGCATCCTCAAATATCCTGAAGAAGTAACTTTTGCCAGATTTAGATCTTTTACTTACCTTACTTTTATTATTTCTAATTTAGTAGATTCAAATAGGGGATTATTGATAATACTTGTCAAATGCTTTTCATGCTGTTACATGCTGCTGTACGCGCCGTAAACCTCTGCTGAACAGAGGCCACTGAGGCCAAAGGAGGTAATTACAGCATAATTCCCTAGATTGTCTTGTTAGTTGCTTTAAAGCTGCACTAATCTATATTTTCATATTAACAATGGATCAAATGACTGTGTAATGTGAAAGGTGTTGCTTGTAGTGACAAACCCACAGAGAATTATCACACAATTCTCCCCTCAGCTCTATGGAGCATTTTAGCTTCTTTCAGCTCATTGTTGTGGTTTTACCACCTGCAACTGTAGTGTTTTGGTTCACTCTGACTGCTCTCATCAACCTCTCTTTCCAGACACAGCAAAAAGCTCTGATAAACCTACTGTATAATAACTACCCATCACCGAAAAGCAAACAAAGTTAGTAACGAGTTTGTGAACAGAGATGGACATTTAGCAACTAAAGAACCATATTTGGCTCAGGAGTTGGTGGAGACTAACACGCTCACCATAACAACTTTATGAGGTGATAATATGTCAATGTTGTGTTTAGAGCTTGTTGTGCTGCCTCCAAGTCGTAAAGAAAATTAATTAATGAAGGTTTAAAGGCATCATCATCTTTGACCTGACTAAGTGTGACTGGAATGGGACCACAGGCAGGAACCAACAAACATGTCTCCTGGTGAGGTTCGGTGTTTACATCTTGTGTTGCTTTTGTAATAAAACCAGTGAACTGTTTCTTTGTGACATGCTAATATGTAGTTTAACAGATGAACAATTATTGAAGAGTCATTAAGTCAGCAAACTCTGTCAGTACTGTTAGTTACACAGCAATATCATAAGTTTGCTAGCATTAGCCGCCATAACTTCCTGGTCATACCAGACCAAGTAAGGCTGTTCCGAAAAAACCCTCGAGTGTGCTGAATGGAGAGTATGTTTTATTGCTTCAACTTTTTATTTGTAAGAGGAAGATTGTGTTATTTCTTCTTTCAAAAGTTGCATAGCCTAGCTTTAATGTGTCAATATCTGTAAATATGAATCAGTGGGTGACTCTTTCAATACAGTACTCTGTAATAAACTAAAAACCTTTTCCCCTTCCTGCTTTAGGTTTGTATAATTACCTCCCATATACTTTCAGCATGTGCCTTACTGCGTTGGTTTTTTAAAAGTTATGAATATCTTATACAACAACAAAGATATTGTTTAACATCAGTCATATTTATTTTTACATACTCCAAATAGACAGTTACATGATTGAGCCAAATTATCCGAGACCAATTGACATCATACTTCTGTGTAATGTTTGAAGTGGGAGCTGCAGTGAACATAACACGGTGGGTTTTCATTGGATCACTCTGGTGTCTTAAATGGCATCGTTATGATCTCAGAGGGTGCCTGCAGATTCTCAATGGTGTGATGAAATTATGCTGCCACGCTTTGGCTGAGGTCTGGCTTCAGGCCCTGGCAGACTGTTGTCCTGACAGTCTGGTTTGTACGTTTTGGTGAGCAGGAGACATGTTGACACGCCAATGAGTGCATCTCCACTCGTCCATTTGTGCCACTGTCTTCTTTGTGTACTCAGTTGTGTTTGACACTGACAATAAGCCTGCCAAACTAAAAGAAATACCTGAGACAAAATGGCAAGCTCTTTATCCCCACAGCCTAATCCACGATGTAGAGCCTCACTGCTCTGCTTTTACACTAAGCTTTTATGTGCGGTCGTAACTTTCTCTCCGTACGTCTGCGAAGGCCCAAGTCCCTTGAAAGCCATTACCGTCTCCCCACATCATGCAGCTCCCTCTTCCTCCCAAACACGACATGATAGACACATTAACACTCCTTCACACCCAATTGAGCACAGCATCCAAAAAAGGAGGAAGGAAACACCATAAATGTAGAGGAATGCAGCCATTAAAAAGGATTAAACTAAGCAACTTGTGTGAAGGAGAACAGTAGAATCTGCACCCGACAGGCAGCTGTGATGCTCAAATATGAGTATTTGTTAATGGAGTGTCACTAATGGTGAGGATCTCAATATGTTTTTGTATATATATAAAAAGACCTCTTCACAGCTAATGTTCCATAATGGAGTTGTTTCTCAGTGTAGGGTGCCTTAAATATTTGGCAGCCAATACTACAATAATTCTATCTGGTTAAAACATCAACTTCTATAGTCCTCTTCTACAGTATGTACACAATTCTGAAACTACAGCCATAGAACAGGTTTTCCTTCTTCTTCATTGCAGTCTAATTGACTGTTATCTTGTTTGTGTCCCTATTTTGTACAGCATGTAGTTGGCAAAATGTCTCCCTGACTGCTACTAATAATATTTCTCTGGTGTACATTACAGTTAATTGAAGTGCAGCAGCTGTCAGAATAATTACATGCTGATGTTTGCGACTTGGCAGGGAAGGATTACACTCAGCCACAAGCTCTGGAGAGTTTCCTTTTTTTTCTTCCTTCTTCTTCTCCTCCGTCCTACGAGCCGACGTTATTTCAGCCAAATGCCAACAAAAAAAAACTGGCTCTGAGACAGACGGAGAGAGAGAGACGGAGACGTTTGCCTAATTAGATACACACTAAGGGACAGTATGGAAAACGGTGGTAATCACAGGACTTATTTACAAATGGAAAAATATTTAAAATGTGACAAAAATTCTAACTTTATGTCGCACATGCACTTAAGAAATTGTTCTTTTCTTCTTTGTTTCTTTGTGAGTTCAATGTTCAAATCCATCTATCCAAATGACCACAGCTTCCCCGCGCTTTTGTTGGCGAGGAGAAGATCCACTCTGCAGGAATCCACTGGACTTCCGCCTCTTCTACCTTTTCGAGGTCCGCCTTCAGCTCTCTGAACGCCGCAGCGATGTCGCCGTTAACAATCACCTTGTCAAACAAGTGACCGCACTGGCTCTCCATGCTTTCAGCCAAGTCGATCATGCCCTCAAAATCCTCCTCCTGTGAAAAGAGAACACCTGGTAAAGTGTAGGAACATTTGGTCTCCTGTAGCTCTATTTAAGTTCTTTTCACAGTTGACTTGTGTGTCCTTTGATTAACCATCAAGCAAAAGATGAAAAGAATTAAAGGAGCACTAAAGAAAAACACAGCAATTGATGATTAATGATGATTTCATTGTTAATCTGCTGCTAATACTGCTGATGGAATGCTAACGGAGCAGCTGAACTCTGGCCATATGGTGACGAAAAACATCGTCCGAGAAGTTGTTTTACAATAATCTGCACATACTGTAACGTAACAGTACATGGAACGGATCACTATGACTATTCAACACACGTTACATGCTGAGAGTAAAGGATAAGAGGCATTTTCAGCTGTAGTACGAGTTGAAAGCACAGCCCTAGTGCTGTGGTGCTTGGCACCGGACAAACTCCAGCCACGCTGCAACACAGGTGTGTGACCTCAGGGGTTTAATAAGGGCAACATGGGCAGCCAGGGTCAAACAGTGAATTAGAAGCCAGATGGGGATTATGAAAGTGACCTAGCATCTTTTTACCATCAAACATACGCTCTCCTGTTTTGAGAAAAGTGAACACAAACCCACCAGAGCAGCGTAAAATATTAATCCCTCTCTTACTGGGTCATTCTTTCAATCCATCACATATACACCCTTCATCTTCCGGACAAAATGTACTCACCTTTACATTAGTTATGGAACAAGCAGCCACCCACCAAGTAGCCTTGTAACTCCCCGTCTCTTAAACGTCAAGGCAAGGTGGAAGCATGAGTAAGGGAGTTTAGGTGTGTGTATGTCTGTGGGGTTGGGTGGGTGCACTAAGGCCAGGGTGTTTGACCTCACACCACCCTGCATGTTACAAGACATGGAACAAGTCACCTGACTTCACACATGTACCTGGTGATTATGTTATAGTTTCTCTTACTGAAAAGATCTTGACTGAGTTCTTGTCCTCTTCATCACAGATGAATTTAGCCCTTCGCCTGGTGAGGCGGAGCTCATCAATATGCGGGGGCTTCACAAACACCACGTATGGTTTGAATTCGGATGTGTACACATGCTTTATTTTCTGTGGTGACGAAGACAAAACAGAAGGAGGTTAGATGAAGAAGTATTTGTGGTACAATAAGTTGTCTAAACAACAAAGAAAATGCAAGATTTCAGAAGATCGGCCCATTGGTTCAATCAAAATACAGAAAATCATAAGAGATCCATACACGGTGTGACTCTACAAGCATTATTTCAGATGTGACAAAGTAAAAACTTTTGTGAAAGCTCTTAAACTAAATGTTAAATAATTTTAAATGTTGCAAATGAATATGGTAGTTGTGTGTAGAAGATAGCATTCTTGGTTTAAACCATGAGGAATTACTTTCCAGTGTCATGATCTGTAATCTTGGTTTTGGTTTCCTGTTTT